>JAWNNI010000242.1:14267500-14570000 GCA_035043065.1 Hirtodrosophila confusa | reverse complement strand
TTTATATCGTAAGGTTTTGCTTTACTGCTTAACTTTAAAACGTTGCTCAACACTGTCTGCGCGACATGCTCTCACACTAACTCTCGCTCTCGCTCTCGCTCTCGCTCTCGCACTCGCACTCTACTTTATGCTAGATTCTGTTCATTTACTCTCGTGTGTGTGTGTATTTGTTTGTGTGTTGTAAGTCTGTGTATGTGTGTGTGTGTGTGTGTGTGTGTGTGTGTGTGTGTGTGTGTGTGCCTGTTCCCTTCCCATTTCGTTCCATTTCTGTTTCATTTCATACTGTTTTAGCGAGCTTGGCTTACACAGAACTTTGGACTTACAGTGATATCTCTTCATAATAGAATTTTCGACTACTTGTTCAGCTTATATGTGGTAATTGTAATTGTTAATTTCAAATAATCATAGTGTGTAATCATAATAATAATAATAATATAAAAAAAATAGTTTTATGCTTATGTATTAAAAAAAAGTTAGTTGCTTTTTACTTATTATGCACATATATGTAATACATATACGGATGTTTCTTGTGTTTGTATTGGTGTGTGTGTGTGTGTTTGTGTGTGTTTGTGTGTGTCTGTGTGTGTCTATTATGTTCTGTGTGTGTGTGTATTTCTGTTAGTTGTTTCTCTTTTCATTCTTTCTCTTCTTTTCTTGTTGTTTTCATCAATCTTAAAACATTGCTTTTTATATATAGATATATATATATATATATACATATATATATATATATTTCTTTTTTATATATATATATAGATGGGGGCATTTGATAAAAAAAAAACAAACAAACAAAGAAAACGCGTCCTAACTGCTTCACTGTCGCTCGAGTCACTCGAACTGCTATCACTCGAACTCGAGGACGATGAATCGCTGGAACTTGAACTAGACGAGACGGGATTCGTTGGCTGCACAGCTTCAACTTTGCTGGATGTTGTTTCATCTGCAACAGAGAGTAAAACATGATTAGAGATCGTTCACAGCTGTGCCGCCGAGCGTTGCCAGACATTCAACATTCAAATGAGCACCCCAGTTAAGTTGGCTGCGGCTCAACATTTCATGAAGTTGTTGGGCAATAGAAATGAAGTTGAATTGCTTAACTTACCTTTCTTGGCTGTTTTCTTGCTAGCGCCCAACTGGCCGGTCACGTCTTGCAAACGTTTCTCCAGCTCCTGTTTCTTTTCCGCCATTTGCTCATCCTTTGATTTACCGGAAGGCTTTTATCTGTAATGAGATTGTTGCATTTTTCGATATGAGTAACGGTTAGTGAAGTGAGACAGCAATATATAAATAGAGGACAGAGGCAGAAAGAGAGAGAGCCAAATATAGAGAGTTACAGAGCGAGAGAGAGAGAGAGAGAGAGAGAGAGAAAAGGAGAGGGAATATACTAGATAGAGCAACAGTCATCAGAGCTCAACAATACGGAATCCCAAAATAAGAAACTATGTTCAGACAATGAAGTTCCTTCCGAAAGTTGCAATACTTTTTAGTTTTTATTTGTAGGTTAGAACTTCAGAGGGTTGGTTCTCTACTACTTTAGGAAAAACTTTTCGAGACAACTTCATAAAGTAATCATCATCGCCCAACGGCGCTATTTGACTTAATTTACACGACGTCTTTTCGCTTAGGATATTTCCTCAAATTTCGTTTGCATGTTTGATTTTTATATTATTTTCGATATAATTATTAGCTATATTAATGTCAGGTTATAGTCAGAAAACCATTATACTTTGGCCAGGACATCCAAATCGAAATAAACGCAGTTTTCATCTTAAATTTAGCGGAAATTAGCCATAGAATTAGGCATATTATGAGCTTTAAAACGTTCTCGTTTCCATCGAGCAAGTAATAACAAAAACCGTTCTTACAAAAATGTTTCTTCAATTATGGTTATAATTCAAATGAGTTCAGGGAGACTTCTTGGTAGAACCGGCCTAAAGAGTCATCGTATAAATAAAGTCAGAGTTCATAGATGAATGAGTTCAACGAAAATGATTGATGCATGCTCTGGGATTATCAATCAAAACAACAATCGACTGATCAGCCAATCGGATATATGCAAAATTCAAGTGTTTTAGTTAAATACTAGCAGATATGGGGGAATTGGCATGCAGTATTATTATTATTATGATTACTATTATTATTATTATTATTATTGTGGCTCTAAACTACTTTATAAAATCATTCCAAATTTAATTTGTATTTTTTTATTTTTTTTTTTTTTTTGAAGGAAGGATGATAGTCGCAGGCTTAAAGTAGCGCAGGGAGTTGGGGAAAAACAAAAAAATATGATTATATAGAAACTTAAGATATTTCTTTGGTTTTCGATTAATTTGATATATTACTATTATTTTTTGTTTTGTTTTGTTTTTTATTTTTTTTTTGTTTTTTTGTTGAGAGTTTAGCTAACTAAACATGACCACTAAAGTAATTGGCACATAAATGAATTGTGCGTATGTTTTGTTTATGGAAATTTGGAAAAGTTCATTTCATAATTGTCGCTTTTGAATTTTGGTTTCGTTCGCGGCACGTTATATTATTTATTATTATTCACAAAAAAGTCTCAAATGCAAACAGCAAAGCGCAACGCCACCCAACAAAATAGCATTAATCGTATATATTTCTGATTAATTGTTTTGAATATTTGGACATTGCTTCTGGTTGTTGTTGCTTTTGTAATTGTTATAATTATTATAATTGTTGTTGTTGTTGTTGTTGTTGTTTGTGGTCTCGGTTTAGTTACAAACTTACAATATGGCTTACGTGTTTTTTTGCGCAAACACGACGCCACATAGCTTTCTAGCTCGCGCAGCGTCGACGGCTTCAGTGTCTCGAAATCGATCTCAATCTCATCCGGATTCGAGTCGCGCAGCGATGGCTCCCGATTTTGTATAATGTGCACCACACGTCCCAGTTTGTCGCCTTTAAACGGAAGAAACAAAAACCCAAAAGTATTAGCAAACAATTTCAATGGACAAAAAAAGGATCTCACGAAAGATGCTAGTTAATTTCGAAAAGCCAAAAAAAAAAACAAAAAAAAACACAAAAAAAACGTTTAGCCATAAAAAAAAATATGGGACAGCCTTTAGCCCAATCGACAATAGTTGGCAGCAATAGCGAAAAAAAAACCGGATTTATCGCAGCAATTTCATATTTCTCGAGACTCACATAGTATTTAAAAAATATTTTGTTAAATATCTTAAGGTCTACACAAATGCGCTCTTCAAAATCATTTTTACTTCATTTATTGTGGTGTAGTTTAAAAAAAAACAACTTATATGAAACATAACTTTGCACATTATCCACCCCAGAGGGGTGGACTTTCTGCAATCATTCGAAACACACAACATATATTTGAGAAATCACAAAATGTTTAGGGTTAATGTTTAAGGATCGCATGAAATTTCAGTAGTATGTTTTCTTAGAGTTCTCCCAACGGTTTGAGCTGTGCTTTAGTTCAATCAATCAATCTATCAGTCAGATCAAACAGGACTTACAGGACTGATCTTAGTATTATATGTATCTTAGTTGTTTTCCTGCATTCAATATTCTTCATTCTTATGCATCGGAAACGTTTATTCAATTAGCTTAACTTACTTAACTATATCCCTGTCTAACAGCTTGATTATATTTGAATTCACTTCAAGCATTATTTGATATTCTTGCATCATTTCATATTCTTCTTCCTTATTTACATATTCTTACATTACTTTAGTATCTCTCTATCATTTTCATTAAATTCGTTGTCATTTTAGACTTCATTATCACAATTATAAGTTCATTATCGGTTAACATAACTATTTGATCGGAATTTCTTTTGGGTATCAAAGTTTTGAACTTCTTCTTTGAGTTTATTTCCATAAAGAAGATAAATTTCTTGCTTGGGTTTATTTTCAAATTATACAAATACCATAGTTATTTGATCGGAAATATTAATTGGTATCATTGTCTTATACGCAGTATTATGTTCTTTATCGGGTTCATTTCCTACTGCTTAAGTTCCACAACAAATTTTATAAAGATTACTTTACTGGATAGCATAGTTTTGTACCCAGGCTTAATCTCTATAGTGGGTGCATGGGATTCTGATTCTTGATATTCCATAACTAGTTTATTGGAAGCTACATTTGATGGTTATTTTGTTGTCCACTTACCTGGCAACTTGTTAATGTCCAGGGAGAGCTGTCGCTTCTCATCGTAGGACATGGGCTTGGCGGTATCCTCCTCCTCCGAGTCGAAGTTCATCACCTGGCTGGGCTTCTTTTTGCTGCTGCCGCGCGCACCGGCGCCACTGCCAGCGCCAGCACTGCCGGCACCAGCCCCGGCGCTGGCATTGTTGCTGCTCTTGGCGCGCTTCGCATTGCTGACACTGCTGGCGCCTCCGCCGCCGGCAGATGCAGCGCTCGAGCCAACGGCGGCTGCACTGGCAGCCGCAGCGTTCGCTTGTCCGCCCGCTGTAACGCCCGCGCTGCCCTTAGCGCCGCGCTGTCCCTTAACCTTAGCACCTTTACTGCCCCCACCGCTGGCCGCACTGCCCGCACCGGCAGCCGCTCCAGCCGCCAATGCGCCGGCTAATGCGCCCGCCGCCGCCTTGCCACCGCCAGCCGAAACGTTCGCCGCATTAACAGCGGCCGCATAGCCCGCTCCAGCAGCGGCACCGCCGCCCGTCAGCTGGTTCATGGCCTGGACCATGTGGTGGCCATGCGTTAAAGCCACGCCAGACACAATGTCCGTCATGCCGGCACCGACCAGCGACCCGCTGAGCAGTGCCGTCAAATTGGCGCTGGCAGCGCCAGATGCGTTAAGTGCTGCCACATTGGGGGGCAATGTGACGCTGCCGCCGTGTGTGGCATTGCCAGAGCTGGGTGGATGCTGATGATGGGCACCACTGCTGGCACCGCTGCCGGTGGCGGGGCCCAGGCTCTTCTTTTTCTCCTTGAGTTTCTTTTTGGCCTTCTTTTTGGCGGAGGCCTCCTCGACCAGCTTGCGGATCTCCTCCTGTAGGCCGAGCAGCTTCGATTCAAGCATTTTCAGCTTGGCGCTGCGCTCCTCATCCGAGTTGGACTCGTTTTCGGTATCGCTGGAGTCCTCGCTGGATGAATCGCTCGCATCATGCTTGGAAGTGCTCGAATAGCCGTGATGATGATGATGGGCCGCATTAGCGACCGGCTCGTCGGGTATATTGGCGTAGCGCATCTCAAATACATCCTGCAGCTTTCGTCCCATTGCAACGACATCGTGATCTGGCGGATTGTATTTGTAGCAGTTGGTGAATATTAATCGCACATCGGCCGCAAATTCCGGTGCGCTTTTATATTCGCGATTGTCCATTTTACGCTTAACGGTACCCAAGTCCATTGGCTTCTTAATAATGTCGTGATAATCATGCAGACCCAAGAGCTCGGCATCTACCGGCTTGTAGAAGGGCCAGGCATAGCCGGAGTGCTTCTTTGAGAACAGCTCCTTGAGTATCTCATTGCACGATTTGAGTGCATCCGATAACTTCTCCTTGGACTTGGCACCAGGCACACCACCAACACCCCCGCCTGCAGCCAAACCAGGCACACCAGCGACACCCAATGGTGACATTGGATAGACCGAGCCCTGGAATGTAAGATCCTGATACAGATTGTTCGATATTAATCGATTGGCGATGGTCGATGGTCGATGGTCGATGATCGATGGTCGATGATCGATGGTCGATGGTACAGTTGTGTCAATGACAATAACGGTTAACGGTTAACGGTTAACGGTTAACGGTAACGGTAACGGTAACAGTTAACGATGATCAAAACGATAAAAGAAAAGAAAAGAAGAGAGAAAAAACAAAGCGGCAACAGGTTAGAGCTTTTTCATTATAAGTACTATGATAAATGTTGTATATCCACAGAAAACTGATTGATAATAAAATAATCCACAGCATTTTCTGTCAATAATAACAATAACAATTATTTTCGTTCAAAATCATACATCTTAATGGAGTACTTTCATACATTTTAATAACTTGCTGTTGCGACTATTGGGTACAGTATATACATATAGAAATATATAGAAATATATAGAAATATATATATATATATATATACATATATATATATCGGTTTGGGAGCTATTGCATCTCAAATTATAAGTGTAAAAGGCAAAGGCAGCGTTTAATACATGAATATTTGACTTTGTTACTTTATTGTGGCTGTGGGTGTGTGTGTGTAATTGTTGTGCGTGTGTGTGTGTGTGTGTGTGTGTGTGTGTGTGTGTGTGTGCATAGAAAGTGCGTAGGGAACAAGCAACAACACTTCAATCAGTGTACTAAAGGTCTGTAGACATTGTAATACTATTTATATACATATTAATTTGATTAATTTCTTGATCCTTGTGCAGGTTATGCAATTCCTTCTTCCACTTATTTAGACTGGTCCCCGATCGAGGAGAAAATTGAATAGAAGTCGAATCAAATTAAGTGCTATTTATAGTAATTGAAACAATTTTGAAGTGGCGCCCGACCAGGGACGAAAAGGAATCGTATCGTATAAAAAGAAACTAAAAATCCTAATATCCGTTAAGTGGTAAGTGAGAAATATATATATATTTGCATTTGCAATTTGTTAATTGTTATACACAAGTCGCACACACACACACACACACACACGCGCGTACAAACAATACATACACACATTTTTTGTTGGGAATGAAAGCAAAAGAAAAAGGATAATGGAAAACGTCTGACAATTGCCTCTTACCTTCTTGCCAATTACCTGACGATTCGATTCCCTTCGCGTCGCTATTTTGGCTGCTTTGGAGTCCATTTGGGCGTAGGGCGACTCAAAGGCGTTCGCCGTGGGCGTTGTGGTGTCCGCCTTCCGCTTGACGCCCTTCTTCATTTTAGCCGGCTGCTGTGGCGGTATTACAGCGTCGACAACCCCCACACCGACGCCCGCCGTACTATTCACATAGGCCTGCACCGTTGGTATTGTCACACCGCCAGCAGCAGCCCCACCCCCGCCAGCACTTGTGGAGCCAGCTGCCGCAACAGCAGCGGCAACAGCTGCCGCTTGTGTCGCTGCCGCAGCTGCTGCCGCCGCCACAGCCGCAGCGTTACCATCGAGCAGGGAGCTGTTGTTGAGCGATGTCTGTGGTGTGCCGCCGGCTCCATAGACGCCGCCGACGCCGCCAACGCCGCCGCCACCACCGGCACCGCCGCTCTGCGCAGGTTGATTTAATAGGCTGTGCATCGTCGCATTGAAAACCGCCGAATTCGCTGCGGCCCCGGACCCCGTCGCCATTGCCGTGGTCGTTGTGTTCGTGCTACCCGGCACCGTATGCGGTGGCATTGTGCTAATCGGTGGTATGGACGGTGTTACGCCGCCGCCGCCGCCGCCTCCGGCCGTTGATGAAACCGTGCCGCCCATGGCGGAAACTGGACGTGCGTTAGCCGCTGCTGCTGCTGCTGCCGCCGCCGCCGCTGCAGCTGCCGCTTGTGCTGCTGCCGCCGCCGCAGCTGATGATGGTGTTGATACCGCTGATGATGCATGCGACAGGCCCATTACCGGCAGCTGTGTGGAGGATTGTGCTGCTTTTCCAACAGCTGTTGGTATGCTGGCCGTCGCTGCGCTTGCTGTTGTTGCATTGCTGCCGCTGCCGCTGCTACTGGTGGGTGCCACAGCAGCAGCACTGCTGCTACCGCCGCCGCTGCCGCCGCCGGCACTGCCTCCGGATTTGGGTGTGGCCGGTGTGCGTTGCTTCTTTTTGCCACCCTTGGCCGTTACCGGCTCCAGTTCGAGCTCCTCCTTGGGCATCGATTCAATCTTCTGCAGAAATACCTTCTCCAATGTTTGGGCCATAACAACAACATCCTCGCCGGGCTTATTATACACATAGCAATTGGTGAACATGGTATTGAAATCAAGTATGGCCTCCTTCGCTGACCAATAATAGTTGTTCTCCAATCGCTTCTTAATCGTACCCATGTCCATTGGCTGCTTAATGATCTTGTGATAGTCGGGCAGGTTGAGCTTCTTGGCATCGACGGGCTGTTGAAAGGGCCACGAGAAGTGATGTTTCCATATAACCTTCATAACGGTTTTTATCAAATATTGCAATTGATTCGTATTGCGTCCCGGTCGCTCCTGCGGCGGCACAACCGGCGGCTGTACAATCCCATTGATCGGCTCAACGGGGGGCTCATAACGAGGCGGTGGATCGTTGGATGACATTTTTTGTTAGTACTTATGACAAGTGTTTAATGATTGCTATAAAAGAGTTTGCTGTTGTTGTTGTTGATGCTGCGGTTGTTGTTGTTGTTGTTGCTCCTCAAAACTTGACTGAGACGGCCGACGCACACACACACACAACGCACGCACGCACGCACATACACACGCCCGGGGCCGTCTCGTCCTGCGTTCTCGCGTCGTCCTTGCGTTCTGCTTTTGTGTACGCCTCCCCCGTCTCGCTCAGAGCTGCCAATGATGCTGCCCTGTTCCTCTGCTGCGGCTGCTGGTGCTACGGCTGCTGCGGCTGCTGCGACGGCTGCTGCGGCTGCGGCTACGGTTGATTCTGCGGCTGTGGCGGCGGCTGCTGCTGCGGCTGCTGCGACTGCTGCTGCTGCTGTGGCTTTTCCTGCTTCTAGTTTTCCTTCTTCTGCTGTTGCTGCTGCTGCTGCAGCTGTGCTTCAATCTGTCGACTGCTATTGCTGCTGCGTCTGCTTCTTCTACGGCTGCTCTTAAGTTTTGTGTCCGTTGCATGCTCAGCAAATTGTTGTCAACTGTAATATATCAAATTGTTAATTATAATATATATTTATATACATATATGTATGTATATACTAAGAGTATACACTAATAGTTACCACCACTTGCCGGTGTCGCGGCGCGGCTCCTCCAGATGTCTGTTTTAGTTTCCGTTTCCGTTTTGCCACCTTTTTCGAATTCACTTCAGTAGTTTCAGTTCAGTTGGCATTTTAATGCCCGCCCAGTTTTGGCTGGAAGCTGTGGCTGTGGCTGTGGCTCCTTCTTCTGCTCTTCTCTTCTAGTCTTCTTGTTGGCTTACAGTTAAATTAATTTTGTTTATTTCGCTCTCTCAGTCCCTCTCTCGCTGTCCCTCTGTGTCTCTCAGTTGTTATTGGTCGGCTCGATCATCCAGACAGCGGAACTGCATTAAAAAGAGAGTAAAGGAAATCTATTAGTTTATCGATAGGCAATACAGTTCGATATCGATAGGCATATAATTCGAAATTTCGAGAATGCAGCTCCTCTCATTTTGGGTGACCGCCTCAGCCAACCCCCCTCTCCCACAACGCTAACGCAAACAATGCCGTGTAAACCGGCAAACGAACATACATACAATACACATATAGATTATATAGTAAATTATTGAAAATACTATTTAGTAATAGAAATAGAAACATTCAACTGCAGTTCACAATTCACAAAAGTATAAACAAAAGATTTGGCTTATTGCATGCTTTTTCCAAACTACACACACGTGTGTGCACATGTGTGTGTGTGCATTAAGGAAGGCAGAGCGCGAAAATACTTTTTGTTTTTCGTTACATAAACAACAAAATGCCATCCAAATGAGCATTTGAAATAAACAAAATACGAACACACACAACACACAACATACGCATACACAAACACAAACACATACATATACGCCGCACAATTCTCCCGCGTTCGGCAAATGCAAAATGCGAAATGTAAAAGATACAAAACGCAATAACAAAAAATAAAAACAAAATAAATGCAATTTTTTTGATTTGCTTCGTTTTTTGTTTTGTTTTTTCATCTATGATGACAATTTTCTTTTTACACACGCTGCTGCAGCTGCTGTTGCTTCTTCTTTTGGTTTTTGTATTACGCTTTGGCTTGGCCTTTATTTTTCTTTTTTGTTTTTTCGTATCTGTGCGTGTTTTTATGAGTGTGTTTGTGTGTAGTTACTTTGCCGCCGTTTTGGCACTCACGGCAACAGCGCAAACAGCACAACTCGAAAAGAGCGGCGAGACAACTTTCGAAATTCGAAAATGAGAGAGATTGGCACTCACACACACACACAGAGAGCAAGAGAGAGAAAGACGCAACATGCGCACATAGAGTTGTCCCGTTTACACATATGTCTGGCTTTGAAATTGTCTTTGGCAAGCACAATAAATTAAAACCAAATAGTTTTAGCTACAAAAATCATTAAACATACGCTGCTATTACTGGAAATATTTGACAATAGGAATACTATAGAATACAAAGATAAAATTCGCTTGGCGCCCTTCCAATATTGCTGAATAATAACAAATTAAAGGAGCATGTACATGTGTATGTACACACATATGTACGTTGCCGCTGAGTGGCACGCCTGTGTGTGTATTGGTGTTGATGGGAGAAATTCACCACACCGCCAACTTGGTTATGTTCCGTTCCAGCAGCAGGCATCCATGAATCATGCATAATAAAGTCTCTTTGTTTGTTGTTGCTGCTGTTGTTGTTGTTGCACATTACAAGCGCACACAGGAACAGAAAAAAGGCATACGTAATTTTGGTTATAACACCCGCACCCGCACTCTCAACCACAACTCTGACATTGTGACAAAAGGCGGCAGGCGGCAGGATTGCTGCCTCTCCTGAAGCTCGCTCTGACGCCTGTCAAAAACACGCACATATCAAGCTCATACCACGCGTTGTTCTCTCGCTTGCACGTTGTTGTCACTGCTGCTGCACAGTGGTTCAAAGCATTGCAAATTGTAAACACACAACATACTAGGCACCATACGTAATTACTAGAGGTGGTAATATTGATAGCAATATCTCAATAATAGTCAATAGTTTTAATTATTATATTATATTAATTATTTTTTATTATTTAATTAAACTTTTTATTCAAAAATATAAGGGATATTGTGTTCATAGTCAAATATCTTAAATTTCATTCAAATTTCTCAAATAAACAAATATTTTCATAAATTCAATATCAATATCAATATTTTCTGTGCAGCAAAGTAATTGTTGATTAAACATATTTATCATAAATATTATGAAATTTTATTATATTTTTTTAAACGCAAGCAAGTGTTCGACTATTGTGCCATCTCTAATGCATACATATGCACATGTGTATGTATGTATGTATCTACGGGAGTGCATACCGTAAACATATGTATGTATCTGTATAAGCCGGCCGGCTTGTATCTTAAGATACTTGCTTTCACTTCGAAATTCTAATTTTTTCGCGCTCTCATACATTAATTACGTAAAATGTGACATTTAAACCACTGTAAGCCTAGCTGCGTGCGTATTTTGCATCATTTGCGTTTACACTTACGTAGTTGCCGACCGCCTTAAAAAAGGAAACAATTTAGTGACGTCAACAACAAGAGCATAATCATACGTAATTATGTACATACGTCAATAAACGACAAACATCGAATATTTTTATAACGCGCAATTATTTGTGTTATTTAAAAGCAACAAAATGTAAAGAAAATAATACGCCAACGCCAATTGCAGCAGCAGACCTTTTTTCCTTTCTCTCTCCCACTCTCTCTCTGTCACTTCACACTCGCTCATGCTCACAACAAAACAAAACATTAACTGCCAACACCAACACACACACACACACAAACACACACACACACAAACACACAAACACACACTCACACACAAACACACAGCAAACGTGCTGATGTCCGCTGCGCTGTTGTAATTATGTAGTACAGTAGACGACTTTGAGTTTTCAACAAAAATTTTACGTAGAACGCAACAACAACAGCAATAACAGCAACGTACGTAGCACGAACGTGAGCTCGGGCTTCGTGTTGAGAACGGCGCGAGAGCTTCGTGTTGCTTCGTGTTTGCATTTGTGTATGTAACGGACCGCGCCATACATTCGTTATGCATATGTATGTGTAACTATTAATTCAAGGCAAACACGATGACGTCGAGTTAGAAGAAGAAGCAGTGAAGCAAGGCAGCAATGGCATGCATTTCAAATGAAGGGGGATCGGGGGGAGGGAATTGTCGGCGATTAAGCGCCAGGCTGCTAATAAAATACGTTAGATTTATTTATTGCTTTGTTGTAATTGAATTTATGCAGCAAATTTAAAGTGTCCACCACCACATGCAGAATAACATTGCAAATTAAGTTTATCAACAAAGGTCAACAAAAATTTTGTCAATTTTGTTGCAAAATGTGCGCTAAAAATACATAAATTTGTATATTTTTATGTATGTATGTGTGTACATCTGTAAATAGCTGCAAAAATTTCATTCAAATTCAAGCATCGCGCTCACATTCATTAAATATTATTATTTATTTTTATTTGCCCACATGCACTTGAACTACGCGCAAAAAAATTTATTTAAATAAATAAAATACAAGTGATCCACACTCACACACACACACACACATGCAAGCATACATAGCATAGTGTCGTGACTGAGCACTTGGGGCCTCAGCATGCGTTGGAGTGAGACAACAATTCGCTACGTAATACGTATTCGAAATGCAAATATGGCGGCAGCGGCACGAGACACAAAAGAGCGGAGAATGTTGACTTGTCTCTCTCTTTCGATTCCAGAGTTCGAAAGTGAAAAAGGCAGGCGGCAAAGCAACTGTTGTCGGTGTTGTTGCTGTTGTTGTTGTTGCTATTGTTTGCTGTATCTGCAAGTATGCGCTACGTCACGAAACAAATTTCGAATCGAATGTTGGCGAAGAGAAGAGCGCGGAATGCTGCCTGCGCTTGCCTCTAGGTTAATAAATCGTGCTAATAGTGGCACGAATTTAAAGCCGGTTTCCTTCCAT
The DNA here is from genome assembly GCA_035043065.1 of Hirtodrosophila confusa. Classification (NCBI taxonomy): domain Eukaryota; kingdom Metazoa; phylum Arthropoda; class Insecta; order Diptera; family Drosophilidae; genus Hirtodrosophila; species Hirtodrosophila confusa. Next base: position 14,557,220 of record JAWNNI010000242.1, on the reverse strand, counting down.
GCAGCAGCCGCTGCCGCAGCCGCAATCAACTGCATTCGCCGCTGTTGACGTTGACAGCAAAAGCATCAATGAATTTTCATTTCGCTACTGCTCCGTCCCGTCCCCCTGCACCCTGCACCCTACACCACCCACTAACACTCACACTACTCACACACAGAGACAATCAGAATTCAAGCCACATTAACTGTAAATTGTTGACATCTCTCATTATTAAATGGCAGAAGGTAAACAAGAAGAATTTCAAGCTACTTTTCAGCTTTGCGCGCCAAATGCAATTGCCACACACATACACACACAAACGGAGACACACACACACACAGACACACGAAAGAGATGCAGACGTGCTGAGATGAGATGAAACAGCCGGCAAATTAACACATTAACGGTAAACGCAAAATGCCGGCCACATTTGATGTTTACACTTTTGACTTCGCCTCTCCCAACTGGACAAATGCGTCTATCGATATACATAATTCTGCACAAATATCGATAGTCTGACCACTCTATAATTTTGACAGCACTTTTCCCACTCCCATTGATAAGCCGGAGCCACGATATGGCATTTTGCCACATATATGTAATATTGTTATCGAAATCAACCCTACAAAATTCTATATGGTGAGATACTTCCTCAAACGATGTTTCAAATTAAAGATTTTTATGGTAAACATGCCACATAAGTTGATATGTTAAAATATTTAACATATGTTTCCACATAAGGTTGATTTCGATAACGATAACATATATGTGGCAAAATGGCATATGGTGTGACTCCATCGATAGCAACCTAAATATTTAGTAAGTCCCAATTTGCAGTGCTTCAGTTTAACATAAGATTGTGCTTTCAATATACAAATTTTCAAAAACTATCGAAATTCCATGACACATATATTAGTTTCTTTCCACTAGCACCAAAAAATGTCACACTTCAACATTTATGATGCGTCATTTTCTCCTTATGGGATTTTCTACAGGCACGAACGTCACATTTATCCCAAATCAAAAAAAAAATGAAGAAAAATTTGGCGAATATGTTGTAGTGGAAAGAGGCTATATGTATGCTTCTGTAGGATGTGACTTTAAATTTAGCTAATACATCTGTTAATGTTAGATATTGATAATTACACTATCGTTTCAGACGGAAAGTAAAAAACCATCGATGGAAAATATACAAGTATACAATAGCCTTGAACTAAAATAGAGTTTTGGAATTGGAAGAACTTCAAATAAGAACTCAGCTAAAAATATAAAAGACTTCCTTGAACTGTACGAGCCGGCACAATATAGGTCGATTCTAAAGCTTATCGCGCTGTTTTGAGGCTTTGAAACATACAATTTAGAGGATGATTTAAACTCGCCAGTTTTTCTTATCTTCTTCTTGAAAACTAGTGAAAAATCACTTGCATTTAGACTGTGAGTTTTAAATCACAATATGCAATTGATTTTCTGTTGCATTGCAACTCTGATTTAAGTTATCGATAACCAATTTCATAGAAACACAGAGCAAAAATCAAGATAAGGCTGGTCATGACTTTTTTTTTAACTTCCCTACAAGCAAAAAAAATAGCTCTTTAGTTCAAATCGTCTAAATGCGGACTAATTTGGAAAAAGGATGTACATATTTTCCATTTGCAGCTGCATTATATTGACGCAAGCCATGCCTATCGATAGTTTTTTAATCGATAAGACTCATAATCAGAAAGTTAGAGCAAAACAAAATGATACAATGAAATAAACTAATATTCGTCGGATTTCAACGGAATAAAAATCTAATTAGCTTAAAATATTAAAAAAAAAAAAAAAAAAAGTAGCCGTAGGCCTATAAAATCGCTTGTTAGTTTAAGTTTTGTAAACTGGACTTTAAAAAAACATTTCTCGATTCTCGTTGAAAACATCTAAGCAACATTTCCCTTAGGATAATAAACAGGAGAGGGTGTTAATAACAAGAAAAGAATCCCCTTTTGCTGTTTGCTACAGTTAAGCCGCCTCCAGTCATTTATATTTATTCAGAGCCACACTCCCTCCTCAAAGGGGTCAAAGGGGTAGCTAAATGCAGCAAAGAATATCAAAAATGCAGCTGCCGGTTTTCTTCTTCTTTTGATATTGTTGCTCTCTTCGTGTATATGCAGAAGGGGGAAGGGTTAGGGTTGTATAATGTGCATACACTCCTACTATATAACATTATTTTATTTGTTGTCTTAATCATATCTTTTAGTTCTACATTTCTCCTCCTTTTTATTTTTTCTATTTTTTTTTTATTTTTTATTTTATTTATTTCTTTTAGTTCAACATTTCGCCTTGTGCCTGCCTGCTAAGAAATCCTTTAGACGGAATGACACTAGCTTTCAAGTAATTGAAAGTGTCATTCCAGCACAGTTCGATAGCAACGCTCCAGTTCGAGCAGTTATCAAGCTATCGAACGATCGATAAATTCGCATATGCATTGATTGTTGTATGTGTGGGTGTGTTGGCCGGTTAATATGGAAAGGGGGGAGGGGGGTAAGGAGGGAGTTAGAAGCGCGCTTTTGCTACGTTTTGTGGGGCATGCGCCACGTGCGACGCAACGAGACGCAGTTTCTTTGATTTGAAGCTGCAAACATTTTGGTTTTTCTTTTGTTCTTTGAGGTTACTTACATTTTGTTGTTGTAGTTGTTGCTCAATTCGAGATGCAAATGAATTGAAATAGAAATAGTATTGTTGTTGTTGTTGTTTTGGGGAGCGAGTATCCGAATTGTTGTGTGTTGTTGGGACAGTTGTTGCGGAATTCCTTATTATTGATGTGTTTGCATTTGCTTTAATTTGTTGTTGTCGCTTTCGACTTTGATTTCGTTTTCTTTTTGTTGCATGTGTGTGTATATAAATATATATATTTTTAACAAATACAACACGCAAATTTTCAAATTCTACACAATTGTTAAGTGTAACTGTAAAAAAATGTAAGTATATCTATATTGTATTAGGAGCGCACAAAATATGATTATTATTGTTTGAGAACATCAACAACACAATGCGCACATTACGTTGTGTGCACGTAGCCGACGTAACTGTGAGCACGACGTTATCAAGGCACGTAAGGAGCTTACGAAAAACTACGAGACGTCGTTACGTTAAAAACAGCGGCGGCAAAACAGCGCGAGACACGCACACACGCACACACATATGTACATGCATATACAGACAACGGGCTACATAACGTTAACGTATGTACGTACATACACGTAATATAATAATAAAATACATATATATCTCTATATATATATGTACATTTCTACATATTTATGCAGGGTATCAAATAAATAACAAGCCAGTGAAACTTTTTGCGCGTTTAATCGGTATTAACTTTCGTGTTTGTGGGTGTACGTGTATTTTTTTAATATATTTTTTCTTCTTTTTTTTTTTTTGTTAATATTCACTACCTATTGCTGCTAAACACACACACACACACACACACACACAGCGACAGATAGTCAGAGCTAGTGCTTCTTCTTCTTCTATAGCGCTGTTCGTTGCCACCACCAAAAAAAAAAAAAAGAAAATGAAAAAAATTGTCATGTCCATTGAAGTCTCACATTTTCAAATGCATTTTTGGCGCAATATTCGTCATATTTCTACAAAATTTGATTTGTAATCACAGCGCATTGCATTAAATTAGCACTTTATTAACAATTTATATAATTTAAACTGCTTTTTACCACAATTTTTAAGCAATTTCTACACACCGATATACGTACGCGCTACAATTTTCGACATACGCGCGTTTCTTGTGAGTGAGTCGCTGTCGCCATCAAATATACAAAAATTTTTCGAAATTACTCAAAATGCGAATACACACACACACATACACACACACAGGGAAAGGCGAGCGCACGCGTACACCATAGGATATGTAGCGGGACTGCTCGCACACCACGCTATTGGGCGTGCGTGCGAATACAACCAACATATTAGCACTGCTTAGCTACAGAGAGCGCGAGAGCGGTCAGTGTGCATGTGAAAGCGTCTGTCTCGCTCAGCGTCTCTTGGTGGTGGTGGTGGCAATGGGAAATGCTGCTGCTGGCGGTGGTGAATTTTCGAGTTTTTATATGTGTGTGTACAAAAGCAAATGCACGATGAACGAACAAACGTAACGACGAAACAAAATGGCTGTCTCACAATATTTATGTAGCATCGGAAATGTTGTTGAACGCCTTTTTGCGGTTAAAGCACATTTGCGTTCCAAATGACCAAGCAAAAATTAGCGAAATATCCATTTGGTTTGATTTGTGTGGGTCGCTTGTACCATTTTTTCAGCATTTACATATATTATCTACATTTTAGCATTGACTAGCACATTTTCTCGTGTTCATTTCAGCACGTAACGACGCGTGTACTATCGATTACGATTGTTAATACTGACTCGATATATCGATATGAAATATCGCTGCTAGAGAAAACAGTGGGCAGTGTTGCCAACCATCGATTGAAGTAAATAGCTAAGTTGATGTGTCAAAATAGCTAAACAATTGGTGAATTTTATTCTGAACGTGCTGTTAAACATTATTTGGTATCAATTAAGCGTCAACATTTAATTCTACGTAATCCGTATCTGTTCAAAATGTTAAAATACTGTATCGTTTTGGAAAATGTGTCTGATTTGTACATTTTTCGGAGCCCATAACATTAATATCATTGCCATTCTTAGATTTGAGCTGAATCTTTGCATCAGATTTAAGATATCTATATATAGAACGTATAACAATCATATGGAGAACCTATACATTTTTAATAAATAGACAATCGCAAACCTGCTAAATTAAAATTTCACATATTTCTATTTTCAGAATAACCAGATTTGACGTGAAAATAATTGGCAACATTGGCGACTGTTGTCATCGCCAACCAGCTGTTAACGTAGCGTCGCAAATCGATAAGCGATAGACAAGTCCACACGTCAAACCAGGACGATAAATATAAGCAACAAATTACTTGCGAAAAGGGTAAGTACAGAGAACTAATATAATTCTAGCAGCGCTCAACCTATCAATCGCAGAGCTAATTCTGAATTCAAATAACTCTAACCAAATTCAGCATAAAGCGCATCGCACTACGCCATTTGTTGAGGTAAATCTAGCGGCGATACACAGACTCGCGTGCGCACACACGCACAGCCACGCTGCTCACCAATACAAATACAAAGTACGAATACCAATACAATAACTGGCACAAATACGAATAACAGTGTCATCAGCAGGTCGTAATGCCACGAGGAAAGTACGTTAACCACAAGGGCCGCAGCCGCCACTTCACCTCGCCCGAGGATTTGCAGCAGGAGTCGGAGGAGGAGAGCGATCAATCCAGCGGCAGCGAGAAGGAGGAACAAACCGGCACTGGCGGCGGGGCCGCCGGCACCTCCAAACAGCCAACGTCGGCAGCGCGCAAAACTTCAAAGCCGGCTAATCGACAGAAGCAGCAGCAGCGCAGCTCCTCCGATGAGGACTCTGATGACGATGACTCCGATGACGATTCAGAGACTGAAGCACGCGATGCCAAGAAGGGCGTCGCCTCGCTTATTGAAATCGAGAATCCCAATCGTGTGACGAAAAAAGCCACACAAAAACTATCCCAGATCAAAATTGATGACTCAGCTGGTTCTGGTGCTGGTGGTGCCGGCGCCGGTGCCGGTGCCAGTGGCGGCGGTGGTGGTGGGGGCTCCAACAAGCCGGAGCTCTCACGCCGCGAACGTGAACAGATTGAGAAGCAAAAGGCGCGCCAGCGCTACGAGAAGCTCCATGCCGCTGGCAAGACCACAGAGGCCAAGGCTGATCTAGCCCGCCTTGCCCTGATCCGTCAGCAGCGTGAAGAGGCCGCTGCCAAGCGCGAGGCGGAGAAGAAGGCAGCTGCCGATCTCTCAAAGAAACCGGTATCCAAGTAGTAGAAACACAACGCAACGGGATAATGGCAATCGCAATTCGAGCTCGCTTTCCCATATTCGAATTATAAATTTCAAATAAATGCCGATTGATGTACAACTAGAGACACTAACATCCAACATACAACATGCAACAAATTGTGAGATAGCTCGTACTTGTATGTTTCTTCTAATTATAAACAATTGCTGTACTTCATTAACAATATTTGGGCGAGCCTAATGTCGACACTCTACTAAACCGCTGTTTTTCTATTTTTTTTAAAACGAAGTCTTTTATAATTGAGAATTATATAAATAAATATATATATTACATACATACATATTATACACATTAATTATGACTTTAATCAGTAATTGCAGTTCTACAAGCACATTTCGTATTATTATAATGTTCTCATTCATTCCATATCAGCTTATCTAGCGTTTCTTTTCCAAATTCAAAAATGATCGTCCTGCTTCATATTCCTTCCCTCATAAGTATTTTGATGCCCCGATTCATTAGTCATGTTCAACGCAACATTGGAAACCAATGGACGGTCCTATATTTTCAATGTTAGCACTCGGAATTTCACTCGGAACTGGCGTGCTACTAAAGAGTTTATTTTTATAGGCAAGTGCCTCATAAAACAAGTAAGAATGCTGTAGTCGAGTATGCACGACTACGAGACTCCCTCTTAAATTTGCAAACACATCTTCGTACACTTACACACACACACACACACACACACACACGTACAAAGATACACGCATCAGCGACTGCAGTGCAAGCGGACGTTCCCCTGATCTTGAGTACCGAATCTTGTTTGTTGCATAACTTCCACGTTTATTATCCGATCGTATTGAAATTTGAACAGTAGATTAAGAGTGACCCTATTATTATGCAAGCCAAATTTCACGGAATTTTTTTAAAATTGTCCTTAAAACGTCGTTTTTGTCGTTTTGCGGGGAGCGGGGGAAGATATCTAAAATAGTAAATGGTATACAGCAACTTACATTCGAAATTTAGTGTAGCTAGCTCATATAGTTGCTGAGATCGACGCATTCGACGGATACTGATCAAGAATATATATACTTTATAATGTCGGAGATGTCTCCTTCTGCCTGTTACATACATTTACACAGATTTGGTACCCCCTTTTTACCCATTTTACGGGTACAGGGAGTAAAAATCAGCTGACCTAACATTCAGTTCTTGCGTGAAATAGTATATACATACAAATCTTTGATGAAATGATTTGTTTGCGTTTTGATTTGATAAGATCACATATTCCAAGACTCCTCTCAAACATTGCTCAGCTTCTTGCATTGAATAGAAACGTTTCTTTGTCAGTGCAAGTTGCTTAAGAGGATTATTTAGAAAAATTGCGCTAGATTAGTTCCCGTAAGAGTTGCATGAAATGGAGTGGAAGAAACGCATTGCTTTTAGCAATTATAAAAGCAATATAGTCTTCAGATATATGCAGGTGTCATCCCGTTTTCGATTCCAATCAAAACATTTGGTTGGGAAATTCTTCCGCATTCAAAACAAAAAAGAGATGACTTCAACTTATAAAGTTTTCGTACTCAAGATGGGAAAAACATACGAAAAGAAGCACACAACATTTAAAATACACTCCGAGCGAGGAATTGGGAACAAGCCGGATGATATTTTAGCGTAACAATTGATGAAATTCTCTTTTACTATATATTTCTAATCTAGTCAAAAACAAATACAAACTATGTGTGTAGGGGTGAGCTTAGAACTATGGCTATACCACACCCCAGACCTCCTCGAAGGCGGTGCAGAGCTTGGAGCAGGCAATGGCCGCCGACAGCGGATAGTTGCTAATGGAGAATAGTCCCTCGGTGTAGTCGGACTTAAGCACGCCGTGGGCAAAGGCGCCAATGACCATAACCACAGGCTCATCGTAGGACGTGCTGCCCTCCTCGCCGTGTGGCACTAGCTCACGACAATTGTTGACCAGTTTGCCAGAGAAGGACATGGCATACTTTTTGCAGCCAACGGGCAAATGGTCTGTAATCGGATTCTTGATGACGCTCATCAGCCGGCGCGACGTGTCGGTGGCGCGTATTTGAAACTTGTGCAGCAGCTGCACCATCAGTCCAGCGAAGCGCTTGAAGGTGCGCGGTATGCGGGTCTGTGGATTTATCTCAATGAGCACATTGTGCTCCGTGCGGACAAATACCTGCAGCAGTCCGGCGCGATTGAGGGGCGAGTCGAAGAGCATCAACAGGCATTGATGGGTTATATCCGGGCGGCAGGAGCCCGGATCTCGTTGATTTTTGCGCATTATGCCCGCATGATCGTCACAGTTGAGCAGCTCGAAAGTGCCGTGCACCTAAGACAATATTATTTGCTTATAATTGTTCCCTTTGCTGTACACTTTTCATACGCACCTTCACCGTTTCCAGCTGCGCACCCTCGAGCACAATTATCAAACGCTTCTCGGTGGCATTCACGTGCAGCACTTTGAAATGCTTCTTTTCCAAATCAAACTCCGGATCGTCAGCCTTGCGTCCCACAAATTTGCGCTTACGATTTATAAGTTTGCCCTGGCCACCCATAATTATTGTTTCGTTTGCGAATTGATTACAAAAACAAAGGCCATGTGCACGCGGAGGCGGCTAGAGTAACAGAGATGTGCAATTCGTTGTTATCGATACACTCTGCTAACTTAACACAACTAGAGTTGCCAACTGCCGATTAACAGTCGGCGCTGAATGGACGGACGATTCAAATCAAAATACAATTATTTGAATGTACTTTAAAATAGCTGATAGTTTTCAGAAAGACCTTACAAGTTCAAATTGCTTGATATTTATGAATATTATTGTATTGTTTTAAATTTGTTTTATACGGGACATAACCCAAATTAATATTTATTTTATTTATTTATTTTACTTTTAATATTTGTCTAAGATTTGCATACTGTTCCATAATTTTGATTGTGTTGATTACCCAAGTATCTGTTTCAGGCCACTGCTAAAAAATTTGGTTAAGATATACAGATAATAATAACTAAGCAAAATATAAAGAAATATGTGTTAGTAGATTGCCTTCTCTGTCATTTGATACAGCCAGATCTGACGTAAAAATAGCTAGAAATGTTAGCCGCTAAGTCGATATCGATAATTGATAGCAGCATATATCGATAGTTTTAAGATTTTCCATCGCCAAGCTGAACACTGCTATATTTTGATTTCATTGCTTTTGTTGACAAAACTGAAAGCAGATTTTAAATTAGACAGAAAATATCCAATTGACATGGCCGCCGCCCGTCGTGATATAGCGCCCTTCTTGCAACGCGTGCGCGCTTTCCTGCTTGGCGTAAGTAGGCAGCTGCTGCGGCGCTGCATTTTCCCATTTTAGCCGCACGTTATGTAAGCCTGGATAACAAAATTTTTTTCTTTTTTGATTGCAGCGCGAACACACCGTCGCACTGCGCTTCGAGGATGGCCTGGCCGACCGCACACAGCCCCAGCCGGAGATACCCGACGGCTGCTCCCATTTGTACTCGGCCAACTACTATTGCTCGCGCGATGGCCGCCGCGAGGTGCATCCCCCAATTGACCTGGTGCAGCAACAGAAGCTGCTCCAAGACGCGGCCAATCCGCCCAAGGCTAGCACCAAGCTGCCCACACCCGGCAAAGTCTATGCCTGGGATTAAGGAAATGATGCCATCCTCGACCATACAGCATATTATGATAATTCTTTTTTTTTGTTAGTGTTCGGTGATTTCCGTGGGGAGTGCCGGCTAATCTTCAAATAGACACAATCTTAAACCACACTTTATTGTACTTTCTACTCTCAAGGGGGTGCAGAGCAACAAAAGCCAAGGATCAGCTCACAAAAGTTTAACTAGGATGCGAGTTGTTGGATTATTGTTAAATAAAGACAGATAAAGGCTCTATACAACAAAGACTTGAAATGGTATTAGAGTGTACTCATCTGGGGTAAATATACATATATAAAAAGTAAACCCATTTACGCTTTACTATATGTATTTAACTTTTAATATATATTGCGAAATACTAGTTCTTACCTTTCGATATTTTGGAATTTTATCCTTTACGCTTGCCTTCCACATTTTAAGATTAAAACGAGAAAGGACGGCTATCTTCGGAGTGCCAACACTATATACCTTATCAGGAATTAATTCCTATACAAAACTTAATTTTCGTCTGATCGCTCCTAGTTTTCCTTAAAATACATAGTTTTTCACCCGATCCAATGGCAGCTATGTGATATAGTGATCTGATTTTGACCAAATTTGGTCAGAATACATAAACTCTCTAGAGACTCAATTTGGGTGAGTTTGGTAAGGATACCTTCATAAACGAATAAGTTTTTTATACAAAAACGCAGTCTTCGACTGGTCATTCCTTTGGCAGCTATATGTTATAGTGGTCCGATCCGGCCGGTTCCGACATATGTACTGCCTGCAGCGAAAAGAAGGATCTGTGCTAAGTTTCATTATGATAGCTTTAAAACTGAGAGAGTAGTTTGCATAAAACAGACGGACACCGCTATATCGTCCGCCTATTCATGCTGATTCAGAATATATATACTTTGTTGGATCGGAAACGTCTCCTTCAGTCCATTACACATTTCGAGACAAAATTATAATACCCTCTGCTAGGGTATAATAAGCCTTAAAGTTGTATTTTGAAACACTTTTATGTGTATCGCATTGAAGGAGACGTTTTCGACCCCACAAAGTATATTATATATTGTTGATCTTCATAAAAGTTCGAGTCAATATGGCTTGATTCCATGTAAACTGATTGCAGTCTTATGTTTTTTAAAGATATCCTGACAAAACTCACAAAATCTGAGTGTAGCTATAGTTTATAAGTCCGAGCAAATTCTACTCAAATTGGACCGCTATATTATATAGTTTCCATAGGTGTAGTCGGTCGAATAGGGCTTATGTAATGTTTTCAATTCAATTTGTGGATTTGATTAAATAATATATTGAAATAAATATTATTGTTGGACATTTCATAAATTTATAGGGAGCTATACTCGGAAAAGTTCTTCCATATCATTATTCATCAATAACAGTTCAAATTTCTAGTGATTAGTAATGGTTCAAAAGTTCTAAATATCTTATACAAACTTACATATATCTAATTATATATGTACATATTTGAAGAAAATCTGGTTTTCATTGGATTGTAAGTTAAGTGTGGTTAATCGATTTTGTATGCCCTTGCTTTTTTTAAAGGCTATGAATATTATTATATGGTTCAAGGCTTGGGGCTAAGATTGCAGACTGTAGACACAAACAAACTACAGAAATAAAGTCAAATTAGGACAAATTAGCCCAGGCGAATCACTTAAGTTGATATAATAGTATATGTGCTTGAGCTTGGCTATAATAATATCTAATAAGAACTAGAAAGAATGCAATAGTCGAGCATACGCGACTGGCTTTAAAATATCTAAGCATATATACACATATGCATCAAGCAGTTTAGCGGCGGTGCAAGCAAGCAGTGCATTCAAAAGGCGGCAGCGCTTTTCATAAATGGTTTCTTAACTAACTTCGATGTTTCTTATGCCCCGCACTGAAACTATGCAACTATTATTTCGGGACGGAGAGGATAGAATCTTTATTCCCCATACTATTTCCCAAACTTTCCACACCCACACCCTTAGATGCATGTCCTTATACCCTTGCCGTGTGTCTTGCAATTTTGTCAGAAAATATAACGCGTGTCTGATTCATTTTTGGAATATCCACCCACTAGGGGTGGAAAATGAGTAGAAAACTGAGCAAGTTTTTGCCCAAGAGTGCTTGAAGTAAACGAAAATCGAAATCAATATACCTTATGGGAGAATACATTTCGTTACAAAGTTATGGGACTCTCGGAAAGTGTATGAGAAAAACATATTTGCATCTAAGTGTCTGTAACGCTTTGAGGTATACACAATATATTAATCTAAGCAACTTTATCGCTGCACTCAGACACAGAGGGTTCTCTCTATATATGAATACTTATAATTATATTTATACTAGCTGGTAAAACGCCAGCGTTGCCCGGCGGGATATTTAGATTAAAGTGCATTATATTGAATTTAACTACGTTCGTCTTCCGTAAGAAATACACATAAATAGCGTATCTAAATTTTCGCACCCGTGGGGGTAGACTTTCATAAATAGTTGAATATGTTGTTTAGGGCTATGATAATGACTTTGAAATCGATCTAACTAAACAAATAATCTCACTTATTTGACTATGACCCCCATTTCCCGCCTGTGGCGTGGGTGGGCGTCGATTTTCCAAAATTGGTAAGCAGTCCTCTAAAATATTTTTGATGATGTTTGAAGAATCCAGAAAACAGCAAAAGGGTGGGAATGGTGGGTCTGCACTTAATTCAAATTTTTAAAACATTTATTTCCATTGTTAAAACATAGCGCTACTCCACATTTATCGCATTCTGTTTGTGTAGTCAGCAATTCAATTCAAAAGTCCTAAATTTGGCAGCAAAGCTATCACATATTGGTACTAACAAATATCCACCGACCACCACATTAATCGAAAAGCGATCATCAATCGATAATGTGAATGCGGCTGTGCCGATTTACTACCTAATAACATTATTATTATTATCAATAAACTAAAAATCTGCACAATTGATTAATAAAAGTATATGATTAAACTAATTCGTGGTTTCACAAAAATAGATGGCTTCAGCAGCTGCGCGCCATCTACCGTCGATCGTAAGCAAAGCATAAACAAAAGACAGAGAGCGACATAAGCCATATGGCGAATTCAGTCGCACTTATAAGTTTTAAGGCCGAGAGAGCGATTCAAGAGAGATGTTTTTATCTCGTTTGCACTTTCACGTTGTAGTGCAGCAGCTGGCGCATACCGAGATTCTTATACAATTTTCTCATTATCAGTTCCCAGTTGCCACTTACGATGTAATAGAAAGGTACTGTAATCATTTCAAGCTTCCAGTTTCTACTGTTTCGGCTGTTAGTCAGTCAGTCAGGTAAGAGAGTTTTATATATATATAGATATAGATATCACTGTATAGGTGAGGGAGAAGGCGTGTTAGGAGGTCGCCTGCTCTGATTCAGGCGTTGCTGATCGGGGCGCACAGTTGGTCGAGTGCTTGGCGAAAGTTAGAGATCGTTTAGTCGTTTGTTCGGTTAGATCGGTCGGATTGAACCCGCATAATAATGTTCTGGTTGGGTCTGTTCCTGATCGGTGTGCCGTGCCTGCTGCTGTGGGATTACTTGATCCGGAAGAGGCGTAATGATATACTCCATTATATGCCGGGTCCGCCAGCGCTGCCCTTTCTGGGCAATGTTCTCCTCTACCGGGGCATTGATAACGAGCGTAAGTGCATTGGATTGGACTTGGTTTCTTTTTGTCTTAATATGATTCGATTTGATTGCAGGCATCATGGACTATGCGCTGGCCAATTGCAAGAAGTACGGCAAAATGTATAGGGTTTGGTTGCTCTACCAGCTGGCCGTCTTCTCCACCGATCCGCGGGACGTCGAGGTCATACTGAGCAGTCCCCAGCACATAACCAAGAACAATTTGTACAATCTGCTGCAGGCCTGGCTGGGCACCGGCCTCCTGATGAGCACCGGCCGTAAATGGCATTCCCGGCGTAAAATAATAACGCCCACCTTCCATTTCAAGATACTCGAACAGTTCGTGGACATCTTCGATCAGCAGAGTGCCGTGTTGGTCCAACAGCTCCAGCAGCACGCTGACGGCAAAACACCCGTCAATATATTCCCAATCATTTGCCTCACGGCCCTCGACATCATAGCAGGTGAGCCCATTGTTCCCCAATAAACTTTAGGATGAAAATATGTGTCGGAAGAAATGGTTCGCATATAAATCGGTTGAGTTTTGACAAAGTTATGTAGGTTGGAAATATAGGAAGAGCATTCGGTATGAACTTGGGACCCATTCCAGCATTTTCAAACATTCTCGGCATTTTACCAACCAATTAACTAACTCAACACAAGCTCCAACGTAAGGTCTTATTCTAATCTTAATGAACGCAATTGATTAAAGAAAGACTTCGAAATTTTAAAATCTCAACAAGTATAACTTCATAAGGCAAAAGTTAAGAAAAATTCAAACATTGTCAAAAGTGGGCTTAAAAGAGGAAACAATATGACGAAGGAACAAATCCGCATGGAAATCGCTTCAGTTTTGATAAAGTTACACAAGTTGGGATTATAGGAAGAGTATTCGCTATATAATACAAATTCCTTGCATTTTCGGAAAGCATTTTGACTTGAAAGTACATTTTCTCAGCATGCATTAAAATACCGTTTTATAGTAGTATTTTTAAGGTTCTCTCATCTCTCTCTCCCTCAATCCTCCTGTTACGGGTGCTCTCTACAAAATGGAAGTGAAACAGGTAAGATCTAGACCAGTTTCACTTCCATTTATTCTAGATCTAGATCTTACCTTTTTACTCCCTGTACCCATAAAATGGGTAAAAAGGGGTATTGGATTTGTGCAAAAGTATGTAACAGGCAGAAGGAGACATCTTCGACCCTATAAAGTATATATATTCTTGATCAGTGTCAAAAGAGATTTCGATTTGGCCATGTCCGTCTGTCTGTCCGTCTGTCCGGATGAACGCGTCGATCTCAGCAACTACAAGAGCTAGAGACACCAAATTTGAAATGTAGGTTCCTGTATACCATACGCAGATCAAGTTTGTTTCATATTTCAGATATCTCCCCCGTTCCCCCGCAAATCGATTAAAACCGTTTTACAGTAACAATTTTCAAGATACAGCTTTAAGATTTGACATGTACAATACTTTAGTTTCTCTTAATCTACTGTCCAAATTTCAAGTCGATCGGATAATAAACACGGAAGTTATTCACGAAAGAAGATTCAGTAATGCAGCGAGAGGGGGAAGGAGAAGCACAGCCACCAATTAAAATGCCTCGCTTGCGCTGTCGTTTTTGCCGCCTGTGTGCGTGCGTCTTTGTGTATGTGTGTGTGTATGTGTAAGTGGGCGTAGATGTGATTGAATGTTTTAGACCTGGGTACAGGGAGTTTCGTAGTCGGGTATACTCGACTATAGCATTCTTACTTGTTTTTTTTGTGAAGGGTCTTAAATTTGAATATTTTGGTTTTCATTTCATGGCTCTCTCAATTCGATAGAAACTGCGATGGGCACCAAAGTCAATGCACAGATGCATCCGAATCTTCCCTATGTGCGTGCGGTTTTCGAGTGAGTATTCCGGCGTGGAGCATGGTAAATCAACTTGAGGAACGCAATCTTATTGGCTTTTTAGGGTGACAAATATAATGACAGTGCGCTTCATTAAGCCCTGGCAAAGGATCGACTGGCTGTTTCGACTGGTGGAGCCGACGCTGGCCAGGAGACAGGATGCGCTAATCAAGACGATGCACGATTTCACCGAGGCAATCATCAAGCAGCGGCGCGAGGCGCTGGTCAACGATCAGCGTAAGGAGCAGGAGAAGATTGGGAACGATGATGGCGATGTTTTGGGCCAGAAGCGGCGCATGGCGCTGCTGGATGTGCTGCTGCAGTCGACGATAAATGGTGCGCCGCTGAGCAACGAGGACATACGGGAGGAGGTGGATACGTTTATGTTCGAGGGCCATGACACGACCACCAGCGGCATTGCATTCTGCTTCTATGAGATCTCCCGGCATGCGTCCGTGCAGCAGCGCCTCGTCCAGGAGATCCATGAGGTGCTCGGCTCGGACAGAAGCCGCCCGGCAACGCTACGGGATCTAAACGAGCTCAAGTATATGGAGTGCGTGATCAAGGAATCGCTGCGACTGCATCCCCCAGTGCCCATTATTGGACGCAACTTTAGCGAGGATGTCGAAATACGTAAGTACAAGGAATGCCAATTTTTGGATCCCAAATAGAGCGGGAATCTATCGCTGGCTCTTGCGAGAGTATCGATGATTTTCTACAGCCTTTATCGAGGTTTTTTCAACTATCGAACAGGCATGGTTATTGACTTCAGTAACCACAAACGATTGGGACTGCGAAAAGGAAGGAAAAGGATAAGTTTGTTAGCCTTTTTGAATTCCAAAAAAACATTGAATAATCGATTTGGAACGGTTCATCTTTCAGCCAGTGGAGTGAAATGTATTCCAACATAGCTCCAAAAAGCAACAGGATAGAAAAGCTATAGAGTTCGATTTTTATAAAAAGCATAACGTAGCTAAGGTCCCTGAATTTTGGTTGAGATATCTAGAAAGACAAAAAAGTTTTTCATACAACTCACTTTTTCATCGATTGTTTCTACGATGAAATATGTTAGATATAGACGTTCGATTTTAAGCAAACTTGGTGAACATATACAGGACATAGTAAAGCTTAGAATGGTTGAGATTGTTTTAGATATTTCAGTTTTTTCAGCCGATTGTTCCTATGGCAGCTACATGTTATAGTGAACCGATCTCGCTGACTCCGACATACATACATATTTATGTACATATGTACATATATACGCCCAACTCTAAGCTGATTCGCATATTGCAGGCGGCAAACGCGTTCCCGCCGGCACCAACTACACCGTGGGAATTTACGCCCTGCTCCGGGATCCGAACGAGTTTGAGGCACCCAACGAGTTCCGGCCGGAGCGGTTTGCCAACGATGAGTCCACAACTGGGTCCAAAAAGGGCCAAGCACAGGCACAGCAGCCGCATCCCTATGCCTATATACCCTTCTCGGCGGGTCCGCGCAACTGCATCGGCCAGAAGTACGCAATACTGGAGATGAAGAGCACCCTCAGCAAGGTACTGCAGCACTACGAGCTGCTGCCCCTGGGCCCGGAACCGAGGCCCACCCTTAGCCTTGTACTGCGCTCAGTAAATGGCATACATCTGGGCCTGCGATCCCGTCCGGAACAATAGTCGAATTGCAATTCATATTCTATATATTACATATAGTGTATTAACTCTCTCCTACATATACTTATCTAACTAATTAGCTGCACGGCATTGTAAAATGAATTATACTTGTATACAGTTATTTTTAGTGTTTTGCTCGTCAGCTGTTGAGCAATCAGCTGTTCCTTGCCATGGTGCAACTATATAAGGTGTCGGCATGCGAGCAAGCGCTCTCTTTCTTGAGGTACCAGTTGTCATTTTATGTTCTAAGATTTTGTGCTATTTATTTCAACAATAAACAAAACTCATTTGTAAATGAGCTTCTAGACTTTAATCAACACCATAATAATAATGGAATGCAATCTTTGAATTCATTCAAAGTAGAATATTAATATTGCTATCTCTTTTAGACTCACTCGACATTACCAACTGGTGCCTGGCTGCTCACATAGCACAACACCTTATATGATTACACCATGTTCTAGCTGCTCTCTCGCTTTGTCTTAATCTCTGTTTGTAGCGAGTGCTCTCCTTATACCCTTTAAGTTTTTGTAACGCGGTATACTGGTTTGTAATGCTTTACGGAAAGTTTATTCATACAAAAGCTCAATTGTCGACTGTTTCCATAACAGCTATAAGAATTAATAGTTCGATTTGGACAAGGATTAGTGTGTTTGGTTTCAATATCTTTAAAAACATATGGCAAATATATATATATATATATAGTTCTGCGATTCTAGTCAAAATAAGTCGGAGATGTTAACTAAAGACTAACTTAACATAAGTGCGGGAGAGAAAAAATAAAATTTATGGTAAAAAATATAAGACAAATATATTATGCACATTATTAGGGGATTCTCCTACTGGGGAGGTTCTTTGGTAAGTATATCTTTTTAAACAAACACGTTTTTCATACATGTTTCTATGGCAGCTATCTGATATAGTATACGATCGAGACGGTACCGACAAAGCTGAGAGATTAGTTTGCATAGATATTATCAAGAATGTATATATACTTTGTGGGGTTGGAAACGCCTCCTGCAATGCTTCAAAGTATAGCTTATAATATATATATTCCTTCATTTACTACAGGGTATTCGTCAGTCGAATACTTTCATTCACAGTTTGTTGTTATAAAACATTTTGCAGTTTGTGTAAAAGGCGGTTACATTGAACTTGTAAATCTATTTACTAAACATGCACCCAAGGTTTCGTGCACATTTCAAGTTGATACGTTAGCATGGTAAGTAAAGTGGAGTCCAGTTGTCAACTGTGTTCTATAATTTCTATCATTTGAATTGAGAATATTGAAAATACGCACAGCAAAGTCACAAAAGCTTGTGCTAGAGAAAACGTTGGAAAACATTTGTATATTATCAGTAGAATATTCTTTACAAACTCGATACAAAAATATTAAATGAAAACAAAAAATCTAAAGAAATTGCCAAAACAGCATAAATATTACAGTGCACGCCAAAAAGAGTGAACACGCGAAGAACCCGTAGGAGTAAACAAATTTGGTGATATATTGTATGAATATTCCATTAAGGTATGTCTTATACAAAACTATAAAACGAGAAAACAAGAAAGAACAACTATCTTCGGAGTGCCGAAGCTATGTATGTACATATGTATATAGGGTATTCACAGGAATTCATTTTTATACAAAACTCAATTTTCGTCTGATTGCCCCTATGTGGTCCGATTTTGATCAAATTATAGGAAACTATTTGAAGTATAATAAAACTCTCACTTAGTTTGCATGTAATACAATAAGTTTTTTATACGAAAACTTATCTTTCACCCGATCCTATGGCAGCTGTGTGATATAGTAGTCCGGTTTTGACCAGATTGTATCAGATTGTATAAACTCTACAACGACTCGGTATGGGTGAGTTTGGTGAGCAAATACTTATAAACAAACAAGTTTTTTATACAAAAACACAGTCTTCGACCGGTGATTCCTATGGCAGCTATATGTTATAGTGGTCCGATCCGGCTGGTTCCGATATATGTACTGCCTGCAGCAAAAAGAAAGACCTGTGCCAAGTTTCATTAGGATAGCTTTAAAACTGAGAGACTAGTTTCTATAGAAGCAGACGGACATCGCTATATCGTCCGACTATTCATGCTGATTCAGAATATATATATTTTGCTGGGTCGGAAACGTCTCCTTCAGTGCATTAAACATTTGGAGACAAAATTATAATACCCTCTGCTAGGGTATCATAAGTTTCTCTTTGACTATCGTTGGATTGGTTTTAAATTAGTGCACTCTATGGAGCGTGAAATATATTTCCAATGATTGATTCTAATAACGTGTCCATTTAGCTGACTGCCTTTTTCAGATTTCTGAACGATTTACATTTGTTTACAAGTTTTTATGCAAGTAATTAAAGTCCGCTGACTTGATACAGCGCAGTATTTTTATGTTTAGACTTTTGGAACTAGTCAGAAAATTCTAGACTGCCAAGAAATCTTATATATAGTGATAAACAGCGCGTAATAAACATTGCAGAGCATTGAAAATGTTGCGTATGCTGTTGGTGTTGGCGTTGTTAGTCCTTTTGTTGCGCTGGCTGTTGCGGCTGACACTGCAGGAGCGACGGCATCGGCAGCTGCTGCAAGGCCTGGCGCCCAATGTCTCCCGCGTGCCGCTCGTTGGTGCACTTTGGCAGATGCTTGACTTCCAGCCGGACAGTGAGTAGAGCAGCAATAGACGGGCAGGCGAGGGACAACAGCTTGATCTGTTGCATACTTTTATTGCAGATTTGCACGAGAAGTTTGCGGCATATGTGGGGCGTTTTGGCCGCAGCTTTGTGGCCACCACCTGTGGCAGAATGGTGTTGGTCACCATTGAGCCCAGGTATGTGGATGCGCTGCTCCTGAGCAAGCAGGAGCTGCGCAAGAGCGTCGTTTATGGCGCACTTGGCGGCTGGCTGGGCAACGGTTTGCTGCTCAGCCGCGGGGAGCATTGGCATGCCATGCGCAAGATCATCACGCCCACATTCCACTTTAACATACTGGAGCAGTACATCGAGGTGTTCGACAGGCAGTGCAACATACTCGTGGGCAAGCTACAGCCGCTGGCAGACGGCAGCTGTCAGCCAATCAACATATATCCCCATATGTGCCTCGCTGCACTGGACATCATCAGCGAGGCGGCGATGGGAGTCAGCGTCAATGCGCAGCTGAATGTGGATTCACCGGTGGCTCAGGCGGTCAAGGAGTAACTCAATTTAAAGGGTATTTCACCAATTGATTTTGATTTGCGTTCATTTTTACTTAAACAGCTGCTTTATCGCACATTCATCAATTATCGATAGGTCTGCTTACACAAGTCATCGGAACTATACAGTCTTAGAGTGACCGTTCACATTTTAAATGGTAATAAGGCCACCTTATTGCTGCCAGAAATTTGGCGGTATTTTTGAAGTCTAAATTCAAGCTATTCTGATAAATATTAAACTGTCGGATCTCTCATTTCATATCATATACATTCTCGCGTTTTGGTCAAAATCAAATCAAAATCAGTTTGTGGAAGTTATTGTCCATGTTCTTGTGCAGTTATTGTAATGGGGCATACATTTCTTCTCTTTTGCTTAAAGCGTGACCAACATTTTGGCAACTCGTTTCATGCGTCCGCACCTGCTGCCCCCGCGGCTGTTCCGCTTGTTCTGGCCCAGTGGCTATCGGAAGCAGATTGATGGTGTGAAGTGCCTGCATGACTTTACCAATGACATCATCGAGAGGAGACGCAAATTGTTGCAGGAGCAGCCGCAGCGGCTGCTGGGCAAACGCGCTGCCCTGTTGGATACGTTGCTGCAGGCGAGCTGGCAGGGCGCTCCGCTGACGGATGCCCAGATACGCGACGAGGTGAACACGTTCATCTTTGAAGGCCACGATACAACCACCTCAGCCGCCTCCTTCTGCCTGTATCTGCTGTCCAGGCATGCGGCAGTGCAGCAACGCCTGTTCGAGGAGTTGTACGCACACTATGGCTCCGATTTGGAGCGTGCTGTGGTCTATAATGATTTCGCGGCACTCAACTATCTGCACTGCGTGGTCAAGGAGTCCCTGCGCCTGTATCCGCCAATACCAGCCGTTGGGCGTTGCCTGGAAAAGGATTTAATTTTGGGTATGTCAATTACTTTTCCGCTGGGACTAAAGCTGTAAAACCATTATCGATAGTATCGATTAGAATTCGATGGCGCTATCACTATCGATAGTATTGGAAACCCTTCGCGTGTACTATCGATAATATCGATAAGAAGTCGATGGCACTATCAATAGCATCGGTAGAACTTCGATTGCACCATCGATATTATTGAAAACCCGTCGCTTGTACTATCGATAAGCCGTCGATGACACTATCGCTAGTATCTACTTTGTTTCTCTCACTATCGAGATCTTTCCATGAACGGAATGAGCCAAAAAGGGACTGAAATGAACGAAATACTTAAATATGACTGGTTCGTTCAGCAAATATAGAACGATTTAACTTATTCCGTCAATTAAATCACAATTTCCAACTCTAATCCAGGTGAACCAGGTGAGGCTTGTGTTCCGGCCGGCACCAATGTATTTGTGCTAATCTGGCAGCTGCTGCGGGACGAGGAGCTGTACAAGGAACCTTTGCGCTTCTGGCCAGAACGGCATTTGGCTGAGAAGACATTGGACGCCGGTGCCGCCGCCAGGGGCATCTCCAGTTATATACCCTTCAGTGCTGGTCCGCGCAACTGCATCGGGCAGCGTTTTGCACTGCTCGAGCTCAAGACGATTGTTATCAAAATGCTGCGTCACTTCGAGCTGCTGCCGCTGGGCGTGGACGTGAGGCCGTCAATTAAGATTGTGCTGCGTTCTGGCACTGGCGTTAATTTGGGTTTGAAAACGCGTTCATACGCGCCAAAGCGATAAGCAGTTGGTGCATCGATAACCGACTGCAGCTGTTATCGCTTGCATTACTGTTCCTGGGTACCGTTTTTGAATATGAAACGTTAACGGCCCTTGCAACCCATTTAGCAAATACATAAATATTTATGTATTTATGTTATTCTGTTGTATAATTTGTTAATGCACATGCACATCATTTGTGTTATTATTTATTAATTTCTCTTTTGTGTCGGTTAACAAACACAAGTATGACCATTATGTAGATAGTTAACTTGCTTTGCCCTAAAGGTGTTCACACGTGTCCGTAATATTTAATGGATCTACTTAGTTATATAGTATCATACACACAAGCATGTATTTTCATATACATACATATATGTATGTATATATTTTGTTTATATATATAGGTACACAAGTTTATTTCACTATTATCCTAAACGTAATATGAATTATAAAAAAAAAGAAAAAAAAAACAAAAAAAAGAAAAAAAATATATAAAACAAATGCATAACAAACATTTAACAACTGTGTGTTTTCCTCTTCTTCATCAAGTTCTTGAACATCAATTAAATATACATATATAGTATATAGTATATATATCGTAGTTTACATATCATAGTTATTTTGTTGTTGTAAATTGTACTTGGCGCTGGTTTAATTGTTGCCCTGAGTTTAAACAACAATTCGCATCTGTAGCATGCGGTCCAAAATATTATATTCCAAAGTTTAACACTAACATTTATTCACCCATACACAATAACAATGTTTGGGGCTATGGGGGTGGGGGTGGGGGTGGTTGTGGGCTAGGGGGGATCATCATAGATCACTTAGAGCATAGTAAGACATTAAAACATTTATGCATGAAAGTATTTGTTTCAAAACGTGCTTGTAACTAACACGCAACGTACATTCTCAATTAACTACTATACCATTTGAATTATAACCAATTGAAGGGCGTAAGTATTTAGTTTTCAAACTAATTCTAACAGTCTTTTATCACGTTTAGTTTGTAGTATGCCTAGGCCTATGCCTCAGAGGCATAGCTAATATACACATACATATATACTATTATACATATATTGTATGTAAATATACACTTTATATAAATGTATACATATAGTTTATATAATTGTTTGTATATATATGGTACGTAGGTATGTATAATAAGCTAATAATTGTATTTTATGTGTGTGTGTCTGTGTGTGTGTGTGTGCGTTTCTATAAATTTAAATGAATTAACAAACACTTTTTGCACTATAATTAACTATATAGTATGTACCTAACATATCTGTGTGTGATATAAAATAATAATAATATAAAAGAATAAAAATACAAATAAAATTATATATACATATATAGCATATAGAAGACCTGTCTCGATTTCCACACTCGGCAGCATTCCCTTTGCCGCGCCGTACCCAAAATTGTTGCCTGTCTTTGTATATTGAAACATTTGTGGAAACCTGCCCAGAGTTGTGTGTAGTATAGCTAAATAGTATTGTTATTAACAAATTAAATAAACAGCCGCCGGGCGAGTCCACGACCCCATCCTAAAGTAGTTTTGTTGCATGCTCACTCATCAGTTTTGTAGTTTGTTTTTGTTTTTCAGTTTTGTTGCAAGTTCAATTTGATCTTCATCATATATAGATTGAACTTGCACATTATTTCCCATATATGTATGTAAATAGTTGTTGTTGCAGCACTTGTAAAGTACATCCTAAGTAGCAGCTCCAACTCGAACCGATTCTTCAACTTCTCAACTCCTGGGCTGCTCTCATCTCGCTTGCTTTTGCTGTTGGCTGCCACGTTTATCACATCAGCTGAAACCCTCAGTTTATGCCTGGCTGTGGTACATACTCGTACTTATTATATATATATAGTATAGTATCCATTGTTCTATTTATTATAACTGGCCAACTGTACTGTTTAGCCCGGCGACAGTTGACCAATTCCATCGTCGACATCGCCCTCTCCGACGCCATCTCCGTCTCCGTCTTCCTCTCCTGCTCGGTCTCTGTCTCCTTCTCCTTCTCCTTCTCCAACTCCAACTCCAACTCCGACTAATTCCCCGACTCCAGCCGTGCCTGGCCCCTCGGATTCCGACTTCGTTGTGTTTACCTTGTTCTGCAGCTGCTCCTCGTATTCGCTCTTGATGTTCACATAGAGTTTGCTTTGCTTTTGATGCTCCTCCTGCGGAAATATAATAGGATTTTTATTCTTTTACGCTCAACTTATTGTTAAATCATTAACATTGTCTTGTTGGTGTGAGCGGGACAAGCATATGTGAATGCATATTATTTTTTCCTCCTATAAGTTCGCCAAAGCTTCACCAAATTCCAAACGGAATATCTTTTTTATCATGTTTTCTACTCCTTATTGACTTGGCACTTTAATTTTATTAATTTAAAATAAAAACAATTTTTTAATTTTTTTGAAATTTTTTTTTGGAATTTGTTGACAAATTTAAATTTTGAAAAAATTAAAATCTTGAAATTTCACTTTTAATTGATAGCGAACATCAATTAGTAAAAAATACTATTTCAAAACTTGTTCTGTGGAAATTCATTTCTTTTCCAAAACTCTTGCTGAAAATTCTAAGAATTTCGACCTGTAAAGTTTTGAATACCACAGAAACTCTGCCTCCTAGACTACCAACTCCCATAACTTTGCGAAAACTAAACCGATTTCCATACGGAATGTCTTTTTAATCATGTTTTCTACTCCTTATTGACTTGGAACATACAATTTTATTCATATTCTAAAATAAAATTATTGATATAAATTGTTGGATTTATTCAAAATCGGACCACTATATCACAAATCTGCTCTAAGAACGATTTTACTATACTTTATATTGTTAGCTTAAGGTTGATCAAAATTGGACCACCTTATTGTATACATACATTGCTAGATCTTGAAAAATTAGATTGAAATTAGCTGGATCTTGAGAATTTAGTTAGGTAAACAAAACAAGTAAGAATGCTATAGTCGAGTATACCCGACTACAAGACTCCCTGTACCCAGGTCAAAAATTTCCGATCGCATCTACGTACACTTACACATACACACACACATACACAAAGATGCCCACACACAAGCCACAGCGCAAGCGAGGCATTTTAAATGGTGGCTGTGCTGCTTCTTCCCCCGCGCTCCAGCACTGAATCTTGTTTGTTGAATAACTTCCGTGTTTGTTATCCGATCGACTTAAAATTTGGACAGTAGATTAAGAGTGACTAAAGTATTGTAGATGCCAAATCCCAAATCTATATCTTGATAATTGTTACTGTAAAACGGTTTTTATCGAATAGCGGGGGAACGGGGGGAGATATCTCAAATCTAAAATAAACTTGACCTGCTCCCGCTATACACGAACCTACATTCCAAATTTGGTGTCTCTAGCTCTTATAGTTGCTGAGATCCTTGCGTTCATACATACGGACGGACGGACGGACAGACGGACAGACAGACAGACAGAGGGACATGGCCAAATCAAAATCTCTTTTGATGCTGATCAAGAATATATATACTTTATAGGGTCGGAGGTGTCTCCTTCTGCCTGTTACATACATTTGCACAGAATTAGTACCCCCTTTCTACCCATTTTATGGGTACAGGGAGTAAAAAGTTGCATACAACAGTTTTCCGCGATTTTGTGGTTTGAATATTCTAAAACCTCGTCTTAGTGAAAATTTCAGCATCCTAGCTCATAAGGTATGGGCTGCACGATGATTACCAATCAGGACAAATTGTATATAGATTTCTACAAAATAGAAATTATGTCTAGGATGGCCTCTATTATAGGGCGATTTACGGAATTCTATGGCATTTGTTTTTCTGAGGGGGCACCCTCAGTCGTTTTAGGCGATTCCGTAGGGTTTTTCCCCTGTAGACTCACCATGATCTCGTCAATGCGTTGGTTGGCGTGGGGCAGCTCGTAGCGGTTGCCCTGGTCCCGCAGCTGGGCTGCCACATTCAGTTGCTGGTGCAGGTTGCGCTCGATCTGTTCCAGCGAATTGCTCAGCACGTGTTCAATATCTGCTAGGAAGACAATAGATACTCGTATTATTATGAATACATTAACTGCTTAAGTGCAATGCAATATATTTCGGAAGTCAATTGTTGTGGGTTCTTCTTTAAGACTAACCGATTCGCAAGCATCGAATACTAGAATATATAATTGTGCTATCATGCTGAAATTTGGTACACAAGTTGTTGGTTAAGTGTTTAATATATTCTCAAACGAAAACTAGTTTTAAATATGTATTTAAGCCACAACTGTTGAACTGTTGGTAAGATAACATTCCTTATGCTTGGGCTGGTAATCATATATGTATATCAGTTCTAAGTTCGCAAAACCAATTCATGTTTAATAATAAAACACTCAGGCCTGTTCTGAAATTCGAATAGGAATTCAAAGATTTGATTCTACAGTGTAGAGAAATATTGTAAACATAACTTCGAAAGGGAAAAACGATTTGTATTTCATTCGAGTACTTTTATATGCATTCACTTCATTATTTCGGCAATGAAGTCAACTTTCCCCACCTGAAATCGGTTCCTGATATTTCTCCGCGAGCCTAATGCCAACATTATCCGTGCTTTCTTTTCGTGGAGACGCTCAAAGACAGTATAATCGATTTTTGTTATCATAATCGATTATAATCGATATTTGATATAAAAGCAATTTCATGGCATTATGCTGCGGTTTTCAATAGAAGTATCGATAGTATCGATAGGTAATATATAACCAAGACTATCAATGAATTGCTTACCTGTGCTGGGCATATAGCGTCGCTTGGACAGCTTCCCCTCGACCTGGACATCCTGGGCACAGGCGCTGCTCCTGCAGGCGCGCTTAAGCGATGCGGATGTGCTGCTCAGCACGGTCTCGGGGGCCAGGAGGCCCTGACAGTAGTCACAGTCCATGTCCCCGGCACTGAGGCAGCTGCAGCCATCCAGTAAGCCGGAGGTCGACTTGGAAGTGGGCGATTTGGGTGCAGAGGACGTGTGCAGCCCACGCAGATGCTTGGCAGCGGTTACATTCACCACGCTGACGCTCTTGGATATCGATGACCTAACGGATGCCGTCTCGGGCGGCACCAGTGCCAGCGGGGGCGTCTTCGCGCTGCTCATGCCATGGCCAGCGCTCAGTCGGGCCTGGGACATGGAGCTGTCAAGGTATGGATGGGAGTGATGCGAGTGGGTGGCATGATGATGATGATGATGGTGCTCCTGTTGGTGGCTTGAATGGCTGAATGAAGTTATGGAAGCCAGATCATCATCGACATCCTCATCATCATCATCATCGTCCTCATCGGCGTCATGCTGGTCGGTGTCATTGTCAGAAGCACTGTGCTGCAGATTCTGTATGAGGCAAAGCACAGCCTTCTCCAGCTGTGCGGGATGCTCGGAGGCGGGCACATCAATTGTCGACTGCGGTATCTGCGTGTCTATAATCACAGAAAATTTCTTTTTCATCTCCTGTACACGCCGCTTGCCCTCCTCGTCGTCCAACAGCGTATTGACGCACACAAACGAGTGCACCTTGTTGGTTTCCTTGTCAATCTCCAGATAGCCCTTCGACTGCAGGTAAATAATGTTGCCATTGCGCGTAAACAATCGATAGGTTGACTCCCCATACGAGCTGTTGCAGTCATACACTGAAAACAAAACGCAGTTAAAGACAAACTTAAATTCTGACATTAAATTCGATCCAGTTTGCTTGAAAAAGTTGCCCGCAAGCAAGCAAATCAACTCATTGAGCTTGCAAGTCATTTGGCTTGCAACGCTTAAGCACTTGATAATCTCTTGAATATCCGAGGGCTTGCAAAGCATGCAAGCTCTAAGATCTTTTGGTAGTCTCAAGTCTATTGCAATCGTTTACTTGCACTTGGCTTGTTCTGCTTCCTTCAAGCCTTCAAGTTTCAAGTGCAGGCAAAATGCTTGAATTGTTTGGCTTGGTCAGGGAAATAACTTAAGCTTGTTTCGCATTTTAATTGACTTTGACTTTGACATTGACTTCTTTGGCCTTTCAAGCGACAGACAGTACTTTTTTAAGACTTTCAAAAGAGTAGCGTATAACAATATGAATGAGATGAACTGAGATTGTCGAAGTCGATAAAAATCATGGAAACACAATAAATAAGTCAAATATGTTAAGCAGTCAAATATTATGGACTTTTTTTGCGTTTCTAAGTAAATTTTTTGTGCTACCCCAAGGAAAGATTTGTTAAGGGTTCAGGAGAAAGATGATGAGGATGATTACTTACTTTGACGCAGGGCGACAATTACCCAGCGCACATCATCGTTATGCATGAACGTGAACGGATTGAGATTCCGCACCTCATCCGTCATGTAGCCGGCAACGATTCCAATGCGCTGATCGCAGTCAATAATCCTGCCGTCAATTAAATGCCTTGTGCGGTACTCCAGGGTGTTGGCATCGAACAGGCGATTCACGATCTTTGGTGGCCTTATAATGCGCGCACAAGCAGTCAGTACCTGCAGGATGAAGGATGAAAAGCAGCTAGTTAGCCAAAGGGTTGCCAAGCGGGTGCTCCCTCTCTCTTACAATATCATTGCCGCTGATTGTGTGCAACGGTATGGCATCGTCACGTCCTCGCGTGCGTCGTATCAGCTGCAGGCTCGAGCTGAATGTGTTGGAGCGTATGCCGCGGGGCGCCTCATCGCTGCGCCGGAAGCAGCCGTCGATCTTGACCACCTCGTAGGCGGTGGGCTCCGAGCGTGGACCAGCGCGAGCCAAGCTATAGCAAGGGTGGGATGAAGAGAGAGACTGATAAGTAGGTACGACATATATCGGTATATCGATAGACTGCGAGTTGTGATGTTGCCAGTTCGTCTTTTTCCCCATCTAGGGATGGCATTCGATATAGGTATAATGGACATATCGATAATTATTCAATTATATTTATTAATATTAATATAACAATGAAATTTTACATCCTTACTAGAGGTGTCAAACTGTCAATGGCACTATCGATAATTATTCGAAAGTTATCAATGAGTTTTGACAGCTTTTTTCATTAAGTTATAATGTGTGTCTGAAACTACTGAAATGAAAACTACTACCATTGAGACTATAAAAGCTAACTTGGATACTACGGAAAGTACTCTTGGGACTATCAAAGCTATCCATAGCTTGAAACAGACACTCTAATCCTCTGCAAGCAGTTTAACTGCTGTACTTACCGCACCCGAAAGCTGCGCCTGTCATCTCTCAACTTGCGATCGATGTAGTCCTCCTCGGACTTGCTGCGCTGTCGGGGCTCACCGTCGGCATCCGTTGGCTCCGCATGGGCATCGAAGAGATTCTCGAGCTCGGTGGGTATGAGCTGTTGCTTGAGCATTTCGTGGTCCTCAGGATGAGTGATCTGCAGTATGCTCTGGCCATACAGGTCCGTCTGGCAGTGTCCCAGATGCTGTTCAATGCTCGATGAGATGAGCAGTATTTGGCCATGACAAGTGAGCGTCAGGAAAAAGCTATCCAGAATACCCATCAGCGTGTCAGTGACCTGGGGACGTTGCTGTTGCAGTGTCTTACCAAATACTATCAAGACCAGAAAAGTCAGTCAATTTAAAGGACATTGTAAAGTGTACATGTTAACATACGTATGTGATTATATAAGACATGCCCTAAGAAGTACAGAATATATTCGTTAAATGGGGGATTACAAATTCTAGGCCCCTCTTTTATGTTCCCGACAAAACCGAGGTAGTTATTCTGAAGTAAAACCTATTGTGCAGAGCAGCTTTGGTGCGATTTCTCATCCTTCAAAAATAGGACACAAGGTCCTTGACATAAATAATAATAAATCAATCCTTAGGTTGACAACCGAAGACAACAGTCAAAGGGTTGGTAATTCTATCTAAATGGAAAGTGAAACCATATTACTTCTTTGAACTTTTATATGTACTCTCATTATGCATAGTATTATTATACACATTAATAAACATATTTCAATTATTTCGACTTTGGTTAATCGTCAGAATGACTATCCACAAATCAGGATGGTTTTCTAGGCCAAATTTATACTAACACCCTTCTATTTAAGGTTAGGTTTTATAGCCTTTGCCATACACATAGTTTTATATAGATATGAATTTAAAGGTGCTACAAATAATCGATGGCTCTAGCGATAGTATCAATAGTCACTATAGCTTGCTTATTGCCATTATCGATAGCTTTTAATGACTGGATATTTCCATCCTTAGTATTTCCTCAACTAAGGTTTCAATATATAATTGAAATGATTGAAGATAACACTTGTTTTATACATTTGTAATGCCTAAACTCCTTTAAAACTATCGATCAGCATCGCTGGTGCCGACTATCGATTGGCGTTCATCTCGATAGTTCTGCAGCTCTGCACTAGAATTCATGTACAGTCAGTGAAAGCGACACTTACCGTAGTTGAGCCGCAGTCCGTGGGCAGCGAACCGCAACACCGCCGTCTTGTCAACGCGTCGGGGCGACTCTGCCACATGTGGCACCATCGTGGAGAGCTCCTGTATGGAGCCGTTCAGCTTGTCACGTCGATTCTTCTCCGCCCGATTGCGTGCCTCGCGACCGCTGCAAAAGTCAACAGGAAAGGGCGGGATTAGTCACGGGCAATGAGTAGGCACCCAATTGGGAATGCGACGGGGGGAAGGGGGAGAGGGAGCGCGTTACAGGTGATTGCAGTTCATGTATTTGTTTACACATAAAGCGCATGACATGGCATATAAACATCAAAACAGACATGATACCCATCTACGATCAGCAATGAAAGTTAAGATACGAGCACACTCAACTTCTTTATAAAAAGGTATTTCCCACTTTCCTTATGTAGTAAACATATACTATAGTAACTGTGCCTAGGTTACACAGTTATAAAGCTTAAAAGTAGCTGAAAGTCTGTAAGAACAATAATGTCAGGGTAAATAGAGAATTATATTAATGATTTGCCATTTCAGATTCCGATCAAAACATTTGGACATAACCTCAAAAGGTTATGGGTTGATTTTTGAAAAGAATTTTACCAAAAAGGATTATAATGGTGCTCAAGAATGTATGTACAGTTGTGTACATAAAAATAGTATATGCTGCTCGTCACAGGACTGTGTTTTTAGCGTTGTAAAAAGGATGACAATTTTTTTATTTTAGAATAGAATGCGAAGAAGAGAATAGAAGGAATAGAAGGGAAAACATTCTTTTAGTTTGTATGAAATTTCTTTTGTTTTGGCCGTTCATGAAAATAGTAGTGGCTACTAAAAAAAGGGGAAAAAAACCCTATAACATTGGACTATCTTCATATTTTATGTTTTATATAGAGACGCAAATCAATCCTTATTCTAATTAAAGTGGAACCAAATCTGTATGTACTTTACAGGGGTCGGAAAGGTCTCCTCAAAATTATAATGCAACCGTAACAGGTCTCTATATCTTATAGCTTCCATTGGAACAATCGGTCAGTATTTCATTTGTTGTAAGAATAACTGGTTTGCTTTTGTATATTTTTGGACCAAATTCGCCAATTGCAAATTTCATTAGTTTATAATACACACATACATACATACATACGCATGTATGTACATATGTACATATCTTATAGCTGACGTAGGAACGATAATCATAGGAACAACTTAATTAACATGTCTTATATAATTATAATTAGTTAATTATAATTAATTATCGGCACACACTGTTATTACTTGATTTTATTTTCAACAAGCAAGAATGCTCTAGTCTAGTATACCCGACTACGAAACTCCCTGTACCCAGGTCTACAACTTCCTAACATATCTTCGTAGATCTTAGATATACACACACACACAAATACGCATGCACACAAGTGACAACGCAAGCGAGGCATTTTAAGTGGCAGCTGCGCTTCTTCTTCCCCAGTACTGAATCTTGTTTGTTAAATAACTTCCTTGTTTATTATCCGATCGACTTGAAATTTAAACAGTAGATTAAAGGAGACAAAAGTTATACACATACCAAATTCTAAAGCTGTACCTTTAATATTGTTGGCGTAAAACGTTTTTATCGGTTTTCCGAGGTGTGAGGGGGAATATCTCGGATCCAAAATAAATTTGACCTTGCGCCTGATATACATACACGAACCTACATTCCAAATTTTATGTCTCTAGCTCTTATAGTTGCTGAGATCGAGGTGTTCATACATACGGACGGACAGTCGGACGATACAGATCAGGAATAAACATATACATATGTATACATGCATACATACATATGTATGTATGTACATACATTATTAATTTAGGCAAGAAAGCATGTACATATGCTGTATATGCGAGCTTTACATACATACATACATATGTACATACAAGAGAATACGGGAATGACGAACAGCTCAATAGCTGTCAATAATTATCAGTTGAAATGCAGTCGACGCTGATGTACTACGTTACGTTGACGTTTACTATGACGCCGACGCCGACGCCAACGCGACGGCTACGTTGTTGTCGCGTCGTCAGCTGCTTGAGTAGCGATCCAAGTGCAAGTCCGAACATGGCGCCAACTTCCTTTACCTCACGCCTGCGTCGCCCACGCCATTCGTCAAAACACACACAGTTGCAATTTTTGTTCGCGATTTTGAACTTGATCTCTTGCCGCGCTGACGCTCTCTTGCGTATTGTCTGTCCCGCCCTCTCGCACTATTTTGTTCCCATGGGAGTTATGAGTAATTCATACGGAAATGTGAGAATTTCGCATTTGATTTGCAATAGCTGCCACTTTGTTGTTTTTGATTTTATTGCTGCTGTTATTCATATCCCCCCGGTGCACTGATGTAATTTATTTTGAAACGCAATTGCAAAGCAAAAAAACATGTAATAATAGTATACTATACACCCATACATACATCCATGCATATGTACGTACATATAAAGTTTCCAATACACACATATAAAGCACCGGTCGATGACAGTGGCGGAGGGCAGAGCCAGCCAGCAAGTGCGAAAGCAGCGGCAACAACAAAGGCAACGCAAACAACAAAATCAAACACAGGCAAAACAAACAAGTAAGTTCAGTATACGCGACTGCGTGACACCCTGTACTGACTTCTGAAATTCACACAAACACATTCGTACGCACACATATCAAGCAGTTCAGCGACAGTGCAAGCAAACAGATCATTTGTGGAGGTGCGGTGAGGAATATATGAAATTTGAAACCAACATCATCTGCGTATGGTATACGGGAACCTACATTCCAAATTTGGTGTAACTAGCTTTTAGAGATCCAGAGATGGACACGTTTACAGACAGACCTTTCATGCTGATCAAGAATTTATATGCCTTATAGGGTCGGGAATGCATATTTCTGCCTGTTACACACTTACACACAGTTGTAGTACCCGCTAACCCAATGTTTGGGTACAGGGTGTCAAAAGGCGCATGCAACTAGTACGTACCTAACCTTATAGTATAAGTGCAGCCACTCACACACACACACACCCGAGCTGCAGCTATACCTAGCACAAACACAAACACACAGTGGGTATGCTGTGCTAGAGCTGTTAAATAATCGATCATTTTTGTCCTTGTTCTAGAAATATTTGAAATCTTTTATCCATCCTAAATAACAGTTCAGAAGTTACGCAACAGAAGAAGCTATTTAACATGTTAGTTAACATTTAAGCAAATGTTACAGCGTTACAGCTGTTAGTCACCAAATTACCTTTGATGATAGAATGTTATTATACCCTAGCAGGGTATTATAATTTAGTTTTTGGTTAAATCTGTGTTGTCAGCTTTAAAATTTAAAATATCCCTGCAGTTAAATCTAACTGAATCCCTATTGTCTTAATTGTAAATTAATTTTCGCTTTTCTCTTCTTGAAGTTGATTGTTAATTCGAGCAGGCAATCAAATTGGTCTGTTATGTTGCACGGTGTCTCTAAGAGTTGCCCATACCCAGATCTGTTCTTTTTGAATGAATATTCATCAAGAATATACATACATATGTACATACATTCGGAGATGCCTGCTTCTACCTTATACTCGTAGGGTATAAAAACATACCAGGCCATTAAAATGTCGTATACTATACTACAAGCAATTATAAAGTTATCAAAATGTGTATAATATGCGCCAATCAAGTTTATCTAGTTATCGCAGATTTGTGCCCTTCAATGAACGGATTTCAATTGACACTGATTTCAATAATTGAATACATTTGTAATCAAACACGTGTCCACACACCCTTCCAGGGTATTCGCCTGGTGCCAAGCTGGGAAACCTAACGACAAAATGAGTGGGGCATGTGGCAGCGATACGGATTCAATATGAAAATTGGCGATAGATTTCAAACTGCTTCTACAACTAAAAGGAAGAAAAAACTTACAGGCAAGAGTAACGCAACGAGTACTATCCTTATTATAGTCATTTGAATGCTATCAGTCCGTAAACTCTTTCCGAAAGTACCTGTAAAATTCGAAACACTTAAAGGAATTTATCTTCTTAAAAACATTGCCTGATTACACCCTGCACCCATTAAATGGGTAAAAGGTGTTGCCAAAATGTGAAAATGTATGTAACTGACAGAAGGGACATCTCCGACTCTATAAAGTATATATATTCCTGATCAGCAACAATAGCCAAGTCTATCGGGCCCGCACAGATCTCAGAGACTGCTCATATAAGAGCTAGAAACACCAAAATTAAATTGTAAGGCTTATACCACAGGCAAATACAATTTTTTCCACATTTTGAATGTCTCCTTTCGCGGATGAAAACTACTTATCAACTATCTCAACGACAAATGCTCTGCTAACCTCCTTACAGGGTGTCGCGTACTCGTGTTAACTCGACTAAGGCAGTTTTGCTTGTTTCATTAAAGTTTCATCACAAAAATTTCGAAAACACTTTCAACCCCATAAAGTATACTATATATTTTAGAGCACTGCAAGCCGGGTTCGTCTATCTGTCTGAGTTTTTGGGACCATATTGATGAAAAATGATACAGCTGCTTCTTTTACTGCATATAATATCATGCACATGTTGTAACTGACCGAATCGGATCTAAATTGAGTTTGAAAATGTATTTTTCGACCTAAGTCAAGCTTTTGTTTGTTCTTTTCCCAAATGTACATATTTCAAACGGCTTTCTCCAGTAGGAACTTTAACATTTGTTTGAAAAAGTGTTTTATCTTTCAAATGAACTATACCAAGTTTAGGTACAGACAAGGGTATTCAATCTTCGGTACAGCTGTTGTTTTTTTTTTAATATTATCATTATTTTTATTTGTTTTGCTTGCCTAGTGTGCGGCGGGGCAGTGCTGTGGTGGTGGGTGGTGTTGCCCTTGAAACGTTCAGTTTGTTTTTTGAACGAGCCAGGCCAAGTGGTCAGCTGAGGAAGTGCAAGGTCTCGACGCCACTCGACACACCAACATTGTAGTTGATTGTGAGTGCGGTCGCTCTCCATCAATAATGCATGTGCACATAAATATGTATGGCTGCATACGCTGGGCGACAAAAGTATAGTGCTTTGTGTTTCCTTTGTGGTCCGTCGGTCGGTCGGTCAGGGACGAGGGTGTGTGAGGGCGAGGGGGCACGTCCAGTCGTGCAATAGGTTTTCATTACACTTGCTTATGGTCCTAACAGCACTCAATGCAAAATATATGTATGTACATAAATATGCAAATTTAAAAATAATTATTGCAGTTTCTTGGAAATTAATAATTTCTAATGGTTTGCTCAATATATGCTTGAATGTACGTATGTACATATGTATGTTCATCCATCAATGTATAAATACATATTATACCAAATTTACTTGAATCAAAAGATCGAGTTACCCTATCTCAGCGTTTCCCAAAACTTTTTTCGAGCACTATCTATTTTACGAAATGAAAGCTGCTCTTATGCTATTACTTTTTACTGCGTTGACCATCTTGTAGTATTGTAGTCTTTGGTTTATCTGATGCAAAAATATACTATTTAATAACTTTTTTCTTCCTTTTTCACAATTTTTTTTAGCGACCCGGCAGAATTTGTGTACGACCCACACTTTGGAAAACGCTGCCCTATCTGATAATCGTCGTATCAAAGACTGACATAACTATTTAGTTCTTTTGGGCAAATTGTAATATTTTTTGTTGTTGGTCTAATTTTCATTTAAAGGAAAATATGCATATTAAATTTTCCAAGAAACGCGTGTGTGTTTGTGTGTGCATACTTTTATTGTTCACTGTATTTGTATGTAGGTTTTCCTGTTGTATGTGCTGGCTATTTGTTTATTTAACATGTTGCATTTGCAGTTTTCCCCAGACGGCAGCCCCTTCACTCTGACCCTCTCCCTGGCCACCCCCTTCCCCACACACACACTCTCCATCAATCTCACGCTACGTTGTCTCCTCCCCTCACCGCCTATCGCCCGCTACATTCGTTTGATTGTGTCCGTCTGTTTGCTCATTTACTTGCACATTTCGAATGTAATGCAACAATGTAGTAGTACATAAGGGCAAGAGTGCGATAGGCGGAGCCGACAGTGCCGATTGCAATTTGCAATACTGTACTCTGCTCGCTCAGCTGGCTCTCTCGCGCTCTCTCGCTCTTTTGCATACCTGACCTTGACGCAGCGGCGTGCAGAAATACACCGAATTATGCGGCCCATACACGGCAATCATGATTGCGATCATAACCTCACACAGACGACCCACAATTGCCTATTTTCCCTCACTTTTATGGCATAAAAACGCAGAACTTGTGAGTTTGGTTGAGTTATCTTTATAAACAAAAAAGTTGTCACAATTATTGTTCCTATGACAGCTATATGTATGTTATAGCCGGCTTATGGGCGTATATACTATGTGCTGCAAAAAGAAACATCTCTTCCAAGTTTCATCAGGCCAGGCAGAGCTCAGACAGACAGAGCTTTTGATGTTTCTCAAGAAATATACATACATATATACTTTGTAGGGACAGAAAGGCCTTTAATCATTTCGTGACAAAATTAAAACGATAAGGTATGGAAACAAAAAAATGTATTATAATTTCTGTGGCCTAGGAACATCCATGTTTGGAACAGCATTTACTATATGTATAGTATAGTTACTATGTGCGAAAGTTTTAAAACTCAACGATTGGTTGCCTAACGATGTAACAATGACAGAAGCGGCTCTGCAAAGACCCCAGAGACCCCATAGGCCACGGGAGGGGGGCCTGTATTTTAGCATTACAATACATATGTAACTGGGTATACGACGTGATAGAGACTATTGTTTTAGACTTTTGGTTTTTGCGCGGTATTTATAAATAAGGAAATCAATTTCGTATTTCGTATCGTGTCACTCTTCACGCCCGTTGTTTAGGAGGGGTTATTGCGGTAGTGCAATAGTGCCATTACGTTGGTCTTCCTGCTGCAGTGCTCTGGCGCTGTGTGTTGTGCGTTGTGTGTTGTGGGTGTGACCTTATGCACGCGTGTCATAAATTTCAGTAGACGATAACAAGCGTGGAAGAACAACAAATGCAGCTCCCGAGTGCAGTAATAGATTATTAGAACATCAAGGGTGAAGTTTGAGTGGCTTGGCTTGTTAAGGGGGTCTGAGGTTTGGGGTGGGGGGGGGGGGGGGGAGGAGGAGGAATGAATTTGTTTGTTTTGCCAATGACCAGCTGAGCAAATTGTTGTCTCGCCATTGAGGGACAAAAATAAATGTGAAAAGTCGAAAACAACTTTGATAAAAATACAAAAATAATCGCGACATGCACAGCAGGGAAGTTTGGCAAATTGCACAGAGCTGTTGAAAGGGGAATGGGTGGGGGGCAGTAGGGAGAGTTTTGTATTTTCTTAACGATGTCAACAGGCCAATAAATTGCTGGAGCCCAATCAGGGACAGCAGACGCACAGCGGGTAAACCACAGCACAAATTCCAAGTAGCTCGACATATGTGGTCAAATTAGACGCACGGGTCGCAAACCGCAGCAGCAGGGTGTGGGGGTACATACATACATATGTATCTGGGGGGTAGGGCGGGGTGGGTTGTGGCTAGTATATAATAGTGTTAGCTAGTTAGTTGCTCCTTATCCACTTACCTATTTGATAGCTGAAACATCTCCATCATCGTCTCATGCGGATGCGGATGCTGCTGATGCGAATGCGGATGCGGATGATGCAATGGCGCATGGTGGTGCTGCAGCATGCCATGCGCTGCCGCATATGCCGCTGCCCCAGCGGGCATCCCATAGCCCGGATAGCGACCATAGGCGTGGCCGTTGCCGGTGTTGCCATACGGCGCATTTGGATACCACATGTTCGGATAGAAGTTGGACGAGGCGGGCGCCGGGGGCGGGGGCGGCAGCGCCTGGGAATGTGTATAGCCGGCATGCGGTCGCCCAACACCGCCGCTGCCGCTGGGACCGGCTCCTGGTCCGGCACCGAGTCCGGGACTGGCAATGGCAACAGCCGCTCCTGATCCCGGCGAGGGATAGCTGTATTGAAAACTGGAGCTGGACGGCGGCCGGAGCATTATATCGCCGTTGGAGGGCGTCGGCGATTGGTAGTAACTGTTGGCCGCACTGCCACTGGCGCTGGCGCTAGCCCCATAGTCGGAGTCCGCATAGCTCTCCTCCAGCTCCAATTCGTTATCGCCCTGTTGCGGCTCCGGCGGAGACGCGTCATTCTCTGGCGACCAGGCGGCCGTAAAACCCCTCCGCTGCTGCTGCTGCTCTGGCTGCTGCGGATCATCAAAGTAGGGAATGTCTGTTTTGAGATCTTCAACGTCCGCCGTGGCCGCATCGCTGGACTGACCGGAACTTGTCCGGGTCGTCGCCTTCGCTGGCCGCTTAAGGTACGCATCGAGGGCGCTCATTCTGACCGGGGGGCTGCAATAGATCAGAATAAGGAATAAGGTTAAGGTTAGCAATTTTAACTTTCATTTTATAACTAACTCATTACTGGGATTCGAACCAGAGAAGCTTTTCAGTAATTCCAACTGTGTATAGCTTCAAGGATGTCAAACCTAATACAAAATTGCTTCCTTGTATGATCCGACTAGAAATCTATTATAATTCCAAGAATGTCTCAATTGAAAACCACATTTTTTATTCTTTCCCAAGAACATCGATATGAAATATGAATCGCTCTTTAATAAAAGTAATCTCCTTTTAAATACTCCAAATCTAATCAAGCATGTTTAGGGTGCTGAATGATATTATTTCTGGACGTTGATGTACTAACGAACAGTACATACAAGTGGCCCAACGACCCCAAGCACGGGCTTGTTAACAATACTCAGAATACCCAGAGAATAACTTAGAAGTTCAAAACTTTTCAAAAGGCACACATATCGCTGCTCAAGGTTGACCCCAAATGATGTCCTCCAGTCTTCAAACTCCTTGTTTCATTTTCTGGGAATGCATAAGGACGTTGAGTCCAAGAATTGGTTAATCCCCTCAAACAATAAGGACAGGCTGGATTGTTGAATGACCAGACTCGTTATAAAAGGAGAGAATGCTCGGATTGATAGGGAAATCAGCGTCATTTTGACAGCTAGTGACACTGGCATGTTGAAAGATTAGGCCAGTCCAAATTAGGAATGTCCTGGCAGAAGTAGAGAACGTTTGGGCCTTCTGCTGCATATAAACTGCATTTAATAAATTTAAAATTACTAATTTGCTGACAGCTTCCGAGTTGATACCGCTGACGTCAAACGTTAATTTATTATTAGATAAAGGAGAGACAGCTCAACAAGCAAGAGGTTTTGTTGCCTTGGAGATGAACGCAGTTGCATTAAGACATAAAAGCAGGATGCAGGATGCTCGTGTTCAAGGAGGTCTTAAGCAATGAAGGAAGCAACTTATGCCCCTGCTTGAGGGGCTTTGCAATAATGAGTTGCAAATGCGACAACGTGCAAGTCCTTGTCTTATTTTAGTTGCCAAGTTGGCCTTGCTTGCCTCAAGACATTTGGCCACTTGCAAGGAAGCAAGGACAAGCCGTGTTATTATTATTATTTGCCAGATTACTACCTAGGTAAACTTGAGCAGCAGCAGCATCAAACACGAGCTTCTACGCAGTTGATGAAAATCGGAGAGAGTGTAAATGTCAAGTATTAAATTGCATTTAAAGAACAACAAGATATATCCATCTACAAGAACTCGTTGTCTCTTGCTGCAAGCGATATCCGAATTTAACTAAATATAACAAAACTATACAAGCTGGAGATATCTGTAAAAGCAAAAGGAAAACATCTTTTTGTTCAACACATCGAAGGAGATTATTAGTTACAGATGGATGGTTAACATAAGAATCCATATTTAAAAGTAGATAAATTACCGATTATCTAAGGA
Organism: Hirtodrosophila confusa; assembly: GCA_035043065.1. NCBI lineage: Eukaryota > Metazoa > Arthropoda > Insecta > Diptera > Drosophilidae > Hirtodrosophila > Hirtodrosophila confusa. The sequence continues at coordinate 14,517,230 of JAWNNI010000242.1, read as the reverse complement.
AAACAAACACAAAAAGTGAATCCCTTAAGGGTTTTAAGGCATCCTGAACAATGTCAGAAGCAGCCAAGTGATATTCAAGTGTAGAACTTTAAAATTAAAGGAAAATAAAACGCCTTGTATCACAATAAGATAAAGTCATACTTAATAACCTAAAAATCTCCTTTAAGGAAGTCCTTACAGATGATAGTTAAGTGTAAAACTTTGAGAAGAAAGGAGCTAGACTTAAGATAATTAAGATAGTTAAGTGTAAAACTTTGAAAAGCAAGGATCTAGACTTAAGAATAATATAAGTAGTGCAATGAAAAAGTAAATTCCACAATTGAGATTTGTATAGGCAACTGAAAGTCCTCCAACTTAGTCCTTCTTTGTTGGTGTTTATTTAAAGTTATATATATATATTGTTTCATTTATTTGTCCAACGGTTTTTGAGTATGGACATTTTTAACTAAGAGTTCAGGAAACCTGGCCTTTTCTGCTTTAATAATGCTAGTAAATTATGCTATATGGACAGGGCAGTAAAGGAAGGGGAGAGAGACAGGAATACATTATATGCAGTTATTAAATAAACAATATATTATGATTTATATTTCGTATACAATGTTCCGGGTGTCGAGCTCTCGAGTATATTAAGTAAGGCTTTACGCCTTCATTTAGTATTTAATATACTTTTTTATGTTTGTTAATAGATAAAGGCAACTGACAGTCCTCCAACTTAGTCCCATTCTACAAGAAATGCTCAATGTTGTATATAATGTAGTATAATAAAAGAAATGCTACAAATTAAACTGAAATCTATAACACGAAGGTTATATTATGCACTTTATAACTGACTTAACCGTTTGAGAATATATATTTATAAATTTTTTAGCGAGCAGAAACTGAAAAATGCCCCTAAAAGTAGGCAAGAAAATTTGAAATTTCTCCACAGATGCCTTTATGGATTCTAGTCTTCAACAAAGTCGAGTATTGCCTATCTCGCTCTTCTGATATCTACGATCTGTTGTTGACTGTTGATCCTAATCAAGAATATATATACGCGTACTTCCTTCCTACGTTCAAAGCTGCCTCCTTCTGCCTGTTACAAACACTTTAGTTATAGCACTCCCTTCACCCATTTTATAAGTACAGGGTGTAAAAATGTACTCGTATTGTCATCGGTTCGACGAATAACTACCATCTTGGACGAGGGAGGGAGCTCTGCGGATGGTTTAACCGCAACAACAACCTGTTTAACTTTTCGTTCGTTGGAATTTGTTGTACGATTTAATTATTTGACATGTTCGTTGTTTTTACTCCCTGTACCCATAAAATGGGTAAAAAGGGGGTATTGGATTTGTGCAAAAGTATGTAACAGGCAGAAGGAGACATCTCCGACCCTATAAAGTATATATATTCTTGATCAGTGTCAAAAGAGATTTCGATTTGGCCATGTCCGTCTGTCTGTCCGTCTGTCCGTCTGTCCGTCTGTCCGTCCGTCCGTCTGTCCGTCTGTCCGTCTGTCCGGATGAACGCGTCGATCTCAGCAACTACAAGAGCTAGAGACACCAAATTTGAAATATAGGTTCCTGTATAGCATACGCAGATCAAGTTTGTTTCATATTTCAGATATCTCCCCCGTTCCCCCGCAAATCGATTAAAGCCGTTTTACAGTAACAATTTTCAAGATATAGCTTTAGGATTTGGCATGTACAATAGTTTAGTCTCTCTTAATCTACTGTCCAAATTTCAAGTCGATCGGATAATAAACACGGAAGTTATTCACGAAAGAAGATTCAGTAATGCAGCGAGAGGAGGGAAGAAGAAGCACAGCCACCAATTAAAATGCCTCGCTTGCGCTGTCGCTTTTGCCGCCTGTGTGCGTGCGTCTATGTGTATGTGTGTGTGTATGTGTAAGTGGGCGTAGATGTGATTGAATGTTTTAGACCTGGGTACAGGAGTTTCGTAGTCGGGTATACTCGACTATAGCATTCTTACTTGTTACTCCCTGTACCCATAAAATGGGTAAAAAGGGGGTATTGGATTTGTGCAAAAGTATGTAACAGGCAGAAGGAGACATCTCCGACCCTATAAAGTATATATATTCTTGATCAGTATCAAAAGAGATTTCGATTTGGCCATGTCCGTCTGTCTGTCCGTCTGTCCGTCTGTCCGTCTGTCCGTCCGTCCGTCTGTCCGTCTGTCCGTCTGTCCGGATGAACGCGTCGATCTCAGCAACTACAAGAGCTAGAGACACCAAATTTGAAATATAGGTTCCTGTATAGCATACGCAGATCAAGTTTGTTTCATATTTCAGATATCTCCCCCCGTTCCCCCGCAAATCGATTAAAGCCGTTTTACAGTAACAATTTTCAAGATATAGCTTTAGGATTTGGCATGTACAATAGTTTAGTCTCTCTTAATCTACTGTCCAAATTTCAAGTCGATCGGATAATAAACACGGAAGTTATTCACGAAAGAAGATTCAGTAATGCAGCGAGAGGAGGAAGAAGAAGCACAGCCACCAATTAAAATGCCTCGCTTGCGCTGTCGCTTTTGCCGCCTGTGTGCGTGCGTCTATGTGTATGTGTGTGTGTATGTGTAAGTGGGCGTAGATGTGATTGAATGTTTTAGACCTGGGTACAGGGAGTTTCGTAGTCGGGTATACTCGACTATAGCATTCTTACTTGTTACTCCCTGTACCCATAAAATGGGTAAAAAGGGGGTATTGGATTTGTGCAAAAGTATGTAACAGGCAGAAGGAGACATCTCCGACCCTATCAAGTATATATATTCTTGATCAGTATCAAAAGAGATTTTGATTTGGCCATGTCCGTCTGTCTGTCCGTCTGTCCGTCTGTCCGTCCGTCCGTCTGTCCGTCTGTCCGGATGAACGCGTCGATCTCAGCAACTACAAGAGCTAGAGACACCAAATTTGAAATATAGGTTCCTGTATAGCATACGCAGATCAAGTTTGTTTCATATTTCAGATATCTCCCCCGTTCCCCCGCAAATCGATTAAAGCCGTTTTACAGTAACAATTTTCAAGATATAGCTTTAGGATTTGGCATGTACAATAGTTTAGTCTCTCTTAATCTACTGTCCAAATTTCAAGTCGATCGGATAATAAACACGGAAGTTATTCACGAAAGAAGATTCAGTAATGCAGCGAGAGGGGGAAGAAGAAGCACAGCCACTTTTGCCGCCTGTGTGCGTGCGTCTTTGTGTATGTGTGTGTGTATGGGTAAGTGGACTTAGATGTGATTGGATGTTTTAGACCTGGGTACAGGGAGTTTCGTAGTCGGGTATACTCGACTATAGCATTCTTACTTGTTATAGTTTCTATTATCCACAACAATTCTTTTTTTTATTAGTAAATTTGATTGTATTATTGTTGTTGCTGCTGTTGTTGTTGTTGCGTGTCATGTAGTTAATAAATTGTTCTATTTAATTATATTCTATAGACAAACGAAATATTTCGTTTTATTATATTTTTTAAAATTTATTTTCGTTTGTCGGGCTTCTTTGTAAATCTATTTTTGTGCAAGGTTTTCACTTCAAAATAGATTAAAGCGAATAAAAATGCAAAAGTTGAGAGTACACAACTAGGAAATACTCTCTACCTCTACTCTATACATTCTATATAAGCCCTAAACACTCTAACTAATTCTTAGGAATTGGGCGGGATTATTACAAACACACAAATTACCAAAACTCTCAGGATAGTTTGAATAAACAACCCAGGAACGGCGGCAAAAATTGTAATTTTTCCGAACGGGTTCCATATAATTTCTGTGGTCAAAGCTGCCCTTCAGTATTATTCGTTGAGCCTTCAAAATTTAATATTTTTGTAAAAATAACAGTTAAGCTAATCTTTTACTTTTACTTCATTAAATAACATTACTCGAAATAGTAGAGTAAGAAGTGTATTTCTAATAATAACAATAATATCTGTACAGAATGGAACATGCTTATAGGACAAGCCACAACATGTCAAGACCTAACAACAAAGGTGATAAGTATTGTACGACCGATGGTAAACAAAACCACATATGTTGCAAAATATTACACAATAATATGTGTAATTTACGAGCACTTGTAAAATGCGAGAACGCTATTTTCCTAGGTCAAGTCTCTTCATGGGTAATTCAGGAACTGACAGAATAGATAACTAAGTCCCGACTAGAAATAATATATAATAATAATAATGTTACTATAAAAGGCTATGATTTGAAGAAATAAAACACAGTTCGATAAATGAATTCGTTGCAAATGTTTGTATTCCGTTGAGGTGCAAACAATATCAAAATAAAACACTTTATTTCATCTTTTTCAAAGATATTTTATTAAAAGAAACCATATCTATCAGACTGGCTTTTATAATCTGAATCACGGAGAGAATTGCAGGCACAACTCGTGCGGTTTTAGGGACAATTTGTGCTTACCAAGGCACAAACCTTGAGACATTATATGCACATAACAAAGCACAATTTGTGCTTTAAAATGAACAATAAATGTCAAAATTCAAACTTGTGATTAAGTAAAACACAAGAAAATGTTCTCCTCAGTACATATGCTAGATTCTCTTCCGAGATTTCTAGGACTACTTCCTGGCTGGTTACAGGGTATTTGCCAGTCAGGAATGCCTCGTTTGAGTGTTCTTTTATGCTGTTGCTGTTGTTGTTGTGGTATTTGCAGATTTTATGATTAGGCTCGTAAAATTCTAGAAGCGATAAACGCTTCTGGACTCGTGGTGCGGCGCGTCGTTTATATGTCATAGACATATTTCCCAAGTAACCGTATATACGGACAACTATATAGATGTATGGTATATGAGCAAGTGCTGCCTATAAATAATACCAATACTACACACACACACACACAAGCACACGCTGTGTGAGTGTGTGTATATGTATCCAGATGATATCTTTGAACTATATTTATATCTATATTTATATTTATATTTATATTTACTTTTCACTTGCCATTTCCTTTGTCGCGTCTCGCTGCCTTTACGATATTATTTAAGTTTGTTTGGCTTTTGGCTTACAAATGTATATGGAAATTGTATTTCGATTTGAAATTGAAATTGAAATTTTGGAGGGGGGTTCGCGCCGCAAATGATTTAATTGACAGATGGCTAAACTGATCGCATGTCACGCTTATTTGGGGGAAGGGTCAATCACCCCGGATCATTGCAAAATTTAAGAAAATAACAAGTTTGTTTTGTTTTATGACAATGAAAACAACGCCAGGTTAAATACATTTATTGTACACGCGCACCTTTTCAACTTAAGCACAATAATAAGGAAAACAAGATCAACGCCAGTTATCGTGAAGATACATTTTAGCGTTAAGTGGTCAGGGTGGCTTTAAATCATATTTAACCTGCTTACAAAACATTATTCGCTGTTGACACCAGTTCTCCGCATTTGTATGGCAAATATTTACAATGTTAATGAACTGCATGGTAAATAAAACTAGGCAAATGAACATTGAGAGCAACCAGAGGATAAAGTGTATGTTAAAGTTAACATGAGCATGAGAAAACGGACTCTAAACGATCATCTCGCCATCCATTGCACGTTCCTAATAGATTCCTACAAATAATTTATTGTAAATATTGTAAATAGTATATATTATACATAATATATATATATGTATCACCTGTGATCGAATTTTCTTTCTCCCTTCAATGTAAAAGGTAGCGGAAAGCTTGTTTAAATAAAATGTATACAAATTTTCTAACAAGAAACAACTAAAATCGCACACAATATGAAATATCAAATGCGTTTCTTGCAATTCCCAAACGGTTTTAGCAAGAATTCAATGATGTTTCAGGAGGCAACTCCATTTCTTACACCCTTTATCTGACTAACGTTCTTTCTAGCTATAGGAAAACTTAGATGATGGCAACAACAACAAAAAGAAATCCCGTCGCTGTCGCTGATTTACAGCGATGACTTTACTTTTTCTTGTTGTTACCATCATCTTAGTTTTTCTATTTTTGGTTTGATTTCATTTCAAGTCTCAAGGCTGCCCGAACAAATAAACGGGCAAAAGCGGGTACTTATTAAAGTATACCCTATAATAAATAACTTTATATAAAAACAAGATAGAACGCCTGTCGAAAATAAATACCCTTGCAGCAATGTTTTTTATACAAAAACTCAAACTACGATTGTTCCTAAGGCAGTTATAATACTATATAGTAAACGGACTTGAACCAAATTCAGTCAGAAAACATAATAAAACTTCGATTTGATCGTCGATCTCGACACTTCATAAATTGAGGGTATACACCAACATGTGTACCAAGTTTGGTTGCTCTAGCTTAAAGATAAAGGCAAAAAATTGCGTTCATACGGACAGATGGACAGACGGACATTTCGCAAGCCCAATATACTATTTTCCCTTCGGGAACATAGTATAAAAACGTCAAAAAAGTTTTTTATACGACTCAATATCTGACCTACCGACTGTTCCAATGGTAGCTATACAATATAGTGATCCGGCTTTGAATAAATTTGGATAAGCTATACAGAAACTCGGATTTAGTTAGTTTTGTCAGGATATATTCATAAACAAAATGTTTTTCTTGTGTTCCTATGACAGCTATATGTTATAGTGGTCTGGTTCCGACATAGTATGTTTCATCATGATAGCTTTAATAGGGCGAGACTAGTTTGCATAGAAACAGATAGACGGAAGGGGGAACTGACGGACCCCGCTGTATGGACTGATGCTGATCAAGAATATATATACTTTTCCTTCAATGCGTTACACATTGCGTGATAAAAATATAACAGGATCTGCAAGGCTGTAATGAGTTTCATAGCATAAATAAAGTAATGGTTAATCTTCGATTCATTCACTTTTCATCCTTGATATATTCTTCCTTCTTATTCTTCCGAACTAAGACTTCCTGATTAAGCGCCATAGTTAAGCAGAACTACGAGTTTGAATTGAAAGTGGTTGATACTATTATAATACAAACACAAGAAGGCTCAAAAGTATGCTTTAGTTTAGTGGTTTGCATAGGAAAAGAATTTACGAGGGTTAAACCAAATTCAAGATGACTTTGAATGTGATCCTTGGACATCTGTTTTGCAACCAGGAGAGCTTTATTCCTGGAAATCATTTATCAATTTGTTGCATGGAATGAAAAACAAATGTTTTTTTAACCAATTTAACTTCTCTATCGGTTAGACCGCTTCACCGGTGTGAAAGTTGATTATTGATTATTCAGACAGTCAGGACAAGAAGTCTAGCCTTATTAAATCAAATTAATTCGTTGAATTCACAAGTTGCAAGTCACAAGATAAATTATGATTACGTATTAATGGTATAAAGAATAGATTATAATTGCCAGATGGTATTGTACAAGTCTGTACGTGAGTGTACATGTACGTCTGCCTGAATACAAATTAGGGTCAATCCCCCGGGGCTGTACACCCCATGGACCTTGGTACTCGCTACGAGAGCACAATAATTGTATTTCAATTGCAGGAGCACGTTCATTTCTTGAATTTTTGGTGAATAAACGAATCAATCATACACGCGTAAAGGTTCACCAAAAGGAAACAATTCAAAAATTGCAACAACTTTGGTTTCATTTAATGGAAGTATAAGCTATATATACATATGATCTCTTATGAATATGAACAACATTTATTATTTCTGTGAAAATCTTTATTATACAAATCCAAGATATTTGATTTTTCCTCCCTCTACCCATAAAATGGTTAAAAAGGGGTTATTAAATCTATGGTTTAAACTGTTTCAAGCTATAGACTTATTCGATTTAGTTTAATTGTAATGTAAAAGGTATCTCTATTTAAAAGCAGATCAATAGAAAATTTTACCTCGGTCTTTGCAACCTTTGCGCTTTGCGAAATTGCTCCGACTTTAATTGGGGGCGTTCCTTATAGTATTATAATACGGCTTCAAATGTTGTTCGTGTCTACTTAAAAGAAGTTGAAAAACAACGACCAAGCAGCTATAATTATCGAGCGTTCACAGCACAATTGAAGAAGAATATTATAGCCTTGTTATAGCCTATTTGAATTGGCCAACAGTGGCAATATCAGTGGGATTTGACAGCTGCTGACAGTTGTTCCATAAGAAATGCATATGGTTTATGTACTATGTATCATTCGGTTTCTCCTGGAAAAGCAGCAAAGTCCACTGCTCAATTTATTGCATTGATTTGCATTCGGATATACATATATGCTATATATGCATATATTCTTATGGTATTGTTTTTCCCTAGTTGTGTTATTATTGTCAAAAACGAAATATTAAGCAGGCTTGACGTCAACAATTCAGGGCGAATATTGAAAACATTGATATGAAAAGTATTGGCTGGTCATATAGCGCTATTTCGGATGCTGCCAAGCATCCAATTGTTCCAATTTGTTATCCAAACTTCGAACCCGAGGCGGATACCTTAACCTCTGACCCACATGCTGTCCGATCCTGGCTTAAATTAATTACTTTCAACAACAGGTCCATTTGAAATTCTAAGTCCGCACCAAAGCTTAATTCCCTTATCTAAGCTTCCAATCCTTGCAGTTCTATTTTTATTTATTTTTAGAACCGCTTCTATTGAACATTTTGAACTTTTGTAAAAGCTTCGCTTTCTCATCCAAGTGTTAGTTGTTGTACTAGCTGATCTGTGCAGGTTAGTCAGTTGTCTGTTTCAATATGTTTCCATCCAAAAATTGTACAATTGCCGAAAAGTTGGGTAGTGGCTTTTCTAGAAGTTTGGGAGCTGAAGCTAACAGGATTAGTAGGAGAGCAGAAATGCTTGACAAACTGGGCCAGTTACATGACTGATGAAGCTGACTGTTTTTTAAAGTTATAAGAGCAAAGTTTGACAGAGTTTAAGAAAAGAAAGATCATTAAATGAACCGGCCAGCGCACAGATTGATTAACTACATCAACACAAAACAAGTAAGAATACTTTAGTCGAGTATACCCGATTACAAAACTCCCTGTACCCAGGTCAAAAGAGTCCAATCGCATCTTCGTACACTTACACATACACACACACACACACAAAGATGCCCACACACAAGCCATAGCGCAAGCGAGGCATTTTAAATGGTGGCTGTGCTTCTTCTTCCCCCCGCGCTGAAACACTGAATCTTCTTTCGTGAATAACTTCCGTGCTTATTTTCCGATCGACTTTAAATTTGGACAGTAGATTAAGAGTGACCAAAGTATTATACATGTCAAATCCCAAAGCTATATCTTTAAAGATGTTGGCATAAAACGATTTTATCGAATTGCGGGGGAACGGGGGGAGATATCACAAATCCAAAATAAACTTGTCCTGCTCCCGCTATGCACAAACCTACATTTTAAATTTGGTGTCTCTAGCTCTTATAGTAGTTGCTGAGATCCTTGCGTTCATACTTACATACGGACAGACAGAGGGACATGGCCAAATCAAAATCTCTTTTGATACTGATCAAGAATATATGTATATACCTTATGTATAGATGTCTCCTTCTGCCTGTTACATACATTTGCACAGACTTAGTACCCCCTTTTAACCCATTTTATGGGTACAGGGAGTAAAAAAAAGTTTTAACATTACTGACGATTATGTTTTTGGCCATTCTATCTTTTAATTGTATGTATATACGGCTATATGGGAACTATCTCTGTATAATTCTTCTTCTATAATATATATTTGAATTTCAATCATAAAGGGAATTCTAAGAACTATAACATTATTTGATCAAATTTCTCAACTTTTTGTCAAATGCACTTAATCAATCTGTGCACTGAACGGCTAAATTTATTTGAACTAGATGCAATATTATGATGGGTTTTCCTTATATTTGCTGTTCTCCATGTTTATTTTCAAATTCAATTTGAAGCCCAAAGCAACCCTTATACAAGAAAACTGTATTCTGACTGTTTTCGAAGGGAGAGTCCTTAGGGCGGACAATACAAGATATTGGCGAAGAGTCCTTAGGGCGGAATATCCAAGATTTGGAACTGGTATCGAACGGAGAGTTCTTAGGGCGAACAATACAAGATTTCGAACGGTTTTTGGACGGAAAGTCCTTAGACAATACAAGATTTCGGACTGTTTTCGGACGGGGCAAGCAATAAAAGATTGTAATTTTTTTAACATTTCTTTTATTGGAATCTTCTACGAATAGTATTCTACTAGAGGTAACTTAATCTAATTAGAAGTAAACATTGCTTATACAGCTTGGTTTCGCAATTTGGGTAACGAAATTCTCATCCTGATGGCAACTCTAAGCACAACTACATATATTAGCAACTCTGGCCTATAAAAATTGTTCTCGAATAGTAGGCCAAGAGCTGAAACTCAAATGGCATCTGTTGTCATTACAAAGCAATAAAAATACATGCCATCATTCGTATTTGAAAAGCAGGAGATAAGTTTAACAACTCCAAAAGGTCTGTATTTTTTATAACAATATTCCTATACAATATATAACCATTTATTCGAAGGCACATACGCTGATATTCATTGAATATAATGGTTGCATCTACTGATCCAAGTGGCTTGCGTCGCATTCCATATAAGCCGCAGTTTTTCCTGATACAATCAACGGCTCAAGAGCAGGGTCAAGTGCATCAGGCTGGGAACATAAACTCCTATATACCAATTATGATGATGCCCTTAGAGGACCAGAACCTGACAGATCCGCCAGTTATTGCCTATGAGCAATCCCTTGAAATCATGGAATTAGCTGATGATTTTGATGACAATCGAATGGAAGTGGTCGAAGGTGTAGTTGAGGAACCCCCTGAAGATGATACCATCGTGGAGGATGCTGAACTCAACTCGCCAGATTAATGCCACATATCGAGCATAAGATAAGCATTTAAAGCATTATAAACATTTCACACTCCGTACTCTCGAAAAAAAAACAATTAAAATCCATTACTGATGCTGCAACATTGAGACTTGCCTCGTTTCAGTTCTTTATCTGGGCTTAGACTTTAATATTAATAATAGAGTATACGAGCACTCCAATACTTTGTGTAAGAAACTTTCACCAAGCATGGTTCTAGGATCACAAAGAGATGAAAGAATAAGAAAGCAAGCGAATATTGGGATTCGAGTTATGACCCCGGAGTGCAAAGAGCGGAGATTGTTTTTGTACCCATTCTATTCTATCCTGATGAACCTTGCATTGGGGAAACAAATACAAGACCCCCATATTCAAGAATAGGTCGAACAAGAAAAGTATAAAGAGTTTGAGTAATGTAGAGATCGTTAGATTCTTTTGACAAACGCTTAATGAAACCCAGGACACCAAAGGCACGATTAGCGGTGGAAAAGATATGCTTGTCAAACTTAAGCTTGGGATCTAAGAGGATTGAGTTATAGTCAAAACCTTTTTAGACTCTTTTCGGCAGTGGCGGTAGCAGAGATTTGACAGCTGCTGACAGGTGTACCGTTAGATACGCGGATTTGATAACTTTTGATGGTATTTTTAAGATATTTTGCGATGAATATTTGCTGCATGCCTACAAAAACCAATCAAATAAGTAGGTTTATCGCAAAATCCAAAAATGATTAGTTTTGTATTATACAGAATAAAGTGCACCATCTTTAGGAATGTCACAATTCATAATTATTTTTCGGAAGATAAAGGACCTAGGAGGACCTTTTACTGATCTTTGATAAATCTTTAAATAAAAAATAAACTTGTAGATGTAATACTCTTGCTTTTGTTCGAATTATCAATACGACACAAACTTAGTCCAAGTACTTTCTATAGAAACTTCACGGGGGAACTTCATCGTCAAAGTCCCCCCCCCTTAGTTCGTTCGTTCGTTCAGTTTTGTGGGTCGCTCAATTGAACTAATACTGAACGCTTGAATACAAACTCTTATCAATCAGAATGTGCGAACAATTGAACTTGTGTGTTCTGCTCCGCATCATTACACGAGCTACGACCCGAATATATTCGGTCAGTTAGCGCTGTAATTGCTTATGTATCTAAAGAAAACATAGATATGTATATAATACATAGATATGTGTATGTATATGCATGGCAATTATAATCTTCATACGCGTGAGTACAGACATTTAACATGGACTTGCTTTGATAAGCCGTAGACATTGTTTAGTCTCTCTTTCTCGCTATCTGCCTGTTGCCTGTGTCTTGCTCTCAGTCAGATAAGTGGCAGTAACCATAACGATCCAACCAAGACGCCCACCCCAGGTGTTGTTCTTCTTCTTGCTCTTGCTCTTGATATTATTGTTATTGTTTGAGGCTTAACTAAGCCAGACAATGCAGAGAGTCGCATCAAACATGGCGACAGCTCAATGCGTGTTCCCGCTCTCATCCGAACTCTACATTATGCTGCATTGTAAGCGCTTCGATCCTTCGGTGAGTCGGGTGACAATTGTTAACTCAAAAATGAAACCGCTGTCTCGCATGTTAGCATCTAATATACGCGTAGTTCCAACAACGAAAGCATAAAAATATTAATTATTTATGTGCGGGGGAGTTGGGGCTGGTTAACCAACAATGCGCAGCGCGCCCAAACATAACATTAACATGCACACACTTACATACGTAAGTGGGTATGTACTTATGTATGAATTACATTAATACAACAACAAAGAAGAGTGCGTCGACTAAACCCGACTACGAGACACCCTGTCCGCACTGCAGTAAAGTAAATTGCCTTGTCTCAAAATGTGTAATGGACTGAAGGAGAAGTTTCCGACCCAACAAAGTATATATGTACATACATACATATGTATATTCTGAATCACCATGAATAGTCGAGTCGATATAGCGATGTCCGTCTATTTCTATGCAAACAAGTCTCTCTCTCCCCTTCTTTTGCTGCAGGCAGTACATATGTCGGAATCGGCCGGATCAGACCACTATAACATATAGCTGCCATAGGAATGATCGGTCGACAAATATGTTTTTGTATGAAAAACTGTTTTGTTTATGAAGGTATCCTTACGAAACTCACCCAAACCAAGTCTTAAAAAAGCTTATACAATCTGACTAAATTTGGTTAAGATCAGACCACTATATCACATAGCTGCCATAGGATCGGTGAAAAAATTAGTTTTTGTATGAACAACTTTTTGCATTACATCCAAAGTGAGAGTTTTGTTTTACTTCAATCGGACCATATGGCTCCCATAGGAACAATGAGACGAAAATTTAGATTTGTATAAAAACATTGCTGCTAGTGTATATACATACATAGATTCGGCACTGCGAAGATAGCCGTTCTTTCTTGTTTGTATAGAAAACATCAATGATTTAAAAAAAAATCGATTTTTTGGATAGAATACATCAATGTGTATCGTTGTTTTTCATACAAAAGATCGATTTTTTTACGTCGCTAATTAGAATTCATTTGCAAATGTCTTCAGTCCCTGAGATCTGTAGGTTCATACAGGGCTAGATCGAGTCGGTCAATTATACTGATCAAGAATACATATGTGTATATTGTATATGTATGTACATACATACATACATATGTTCGTATAGCTTATAGGTTCAGAGCTGCCTTCTTCTGCCTTTTCTAAACATTTACACAGTTTTATTACTCCCTTTTACCCACTTAATGCGTACAGGGTGTTAAAAAAATCAATTTCACTTACATGTTTTGTGCTGTTTCTTATTTTTCTGCATGAAGTGCGCGTCGTCTGCTTGTTATTGTTGCCGTTATTTGAAGCTTTTGCTGCTGCTGCGACGGCTGCGGCTGCGGCTGCGGCTGCTGCCTATGCTGCTGCGCTGAGCTTTGACTTTTGGCGGCGCGCTCTTCACACTTTTGCTTTGACTTTGTCTGTTTGGCTCACGCCGCAAATTTGTTTGTTTATTTCATTTGCGCTCTTGTTGTTGCTGTTGTTGTTCTGTTTATTTGCTTTTGTGGGTGGCGTTGCGCGCTGTAAAAGTTTATTTGTTGTTGTTGCTTATCTGCTTCTTCTTCTTATGCTTTGTTTTGTACTTTTGCTTGTTCTTGTTGTACACAAGTTACGTATGTATGTATGTATGTTTGTATGTTTGTTTGTTTGTATGTTTTTTGTTACTTACATATTAAAAAATATGCAAGCTTTTGATTTTTACAAAATTGTATACACTTTCCCATAGAAATGCATGCAGTATTTTTACACTTTCATTGTATATGTTTTTTTTTTTTATATAAATTATTATTTTTTTTGTTTTTTTTTGGTATTTATTTGGTTGGTTTTTTGTTTGTTGTTGTTGTTTTTGTTTTTTGTTGCTGCAGCTGCTGCTATTTTCGTTGAGTTGCGTTGTTTTGAATTTATTGTTGTAGTTGTTGTTCTCTTTGTGGTTGTTGTTGTTGTATTTCCTTTTTATTTATTAATATTTGTACAGCTGTTGCGATGCAGAGGTAATTGTTGTTGTTGCATTAATTCATTGTAAGCTCTAAGAAAAACACACAAAAAAATAAAACATTTGTTGTTGTTGCTTGTACATCATTTTTCTGGTCAAATACCTTTCCAAAAAAACAAAAAGAAAACCACAAAAATACACAATAAAAAAAACGCGCACTTTACGCTTTGTGGTTTATTTTTTTTTGACAACAACAAAAAACGTTGCCAAGATTTTAATTTAAATAGATTTTTAATTTATTTTAAATTACATTTTCGTGTTTTTTTGTTGTTTTTTGTTTGTTTGTTTGTCTGCTTTATGGCTTTATTTGAATTTTAACTCGCATTTGATACAATTGTTGTTGTTGTTGATAAATAACAAAAAAACAACAACAAAAATTTAATATACAGCTAATCAGTTTGTTGTTGTTGTCGCTTGTTTTTGGTTTTAATTATCTATTTGTGTGTGTGTGTGTGTGTGTGTGTATGTGTGTTGTTACCTGTTGCTGTTGTTGTTCCGTATGAGCAACAACAACAAGCACGCACACACACACACACACACATACACACGTAAACAAAAAACAAAAGCTTTTGTAAAATGGAAACCGGTTGAAGCTGCGTCTTGTTGAGTTAGCCTGTGGCGTGGCGGAGGCGGGCAGGCGGCAGTTGGCAGCGCGAGCTCTCAGTCGGAGAGCTTTGACTTCGAACTCGACTTTGAGTTTTTCGGCCATTTTTCGTTTTTGGGCGCACATGCATTTCCGTGTGTGAGCGTGTGTCTGTGAACAGACTCTCACAAAATATAAGAGCATAAAATGTTACAGTATGTTGTTGTTGCTTTGACATGGCCAAAGCATTAACGAAAAAACACACAAACACATAAACGCTCACGCACAATAGGGACATGAAAAATAGATGTGCTGGACGGCGGCGGGGTGGAGCGGTACGAATAAAAATGCGAATGCGACCTAGTTTCAAGTGAAACAAACACGCAAAGAAAATGAAAGAAAAAGAAGCAATAGAATAAGAGCAAACAGCAGTCAGAGTCACAGTCACAGTGACAGCCACAGTGACAGTGACAATGACAGTGACACTGGCCTGGGTCAATCACCTGGGTCGCGGTCGCGGTCGCAGTCGCAGTCACGACCAACTTAAAATGTTGTTCATTGCGCGCGCTCGCGCGCTTTATTTGCATTACGAGCAAAAGCAAAAACAAATAGCATTCAAGTGCTGTAAAAGCTTGCGAGCAAAAAGGAAACGGCAAACGAGACGGAGACGCTGATTATCAAAAAATAAAAATGACAAAAAGAAAAAAACGAAGAAAAAAACAAGAGCATTGCAGTCGAAAGCTCCCGACTGCGGCATACTCTGTTCACAGCCTGCTTTCATGGCAAAAATAACTTGTAGTCATCATTAATGATAAGAAGATAAGAAGATCCGACAGATAGAGGATTTTTCGAATTCGCATTAACAATTTGTGATCAAATCAGTCAAGGAGATCATTAGTAGTCTTTATACCAAATTTGCTGACTCTGGCTTTAAAAATGTACATACACAGGTGCTCAAAAGTATTTACACAACGAGCATTTTAAAACACTTCTCACTCAATAAGCCTTTTTTTGTTGCTCTTGGAAATAATTTGCAATAAATATTGGCAACAACAATTTTGCTTGCAACTTACATATGTATGTATTTCCAAGAAGAACAGAAAAAGGCTTCTTGAATGGGAAATGTTTCAATGTATGCATGTACTTATACCATAACCTATAATTTGCTACAAGTGCTGTGTTTGTTTAAAGAATTATTGATTAATCAAATTGTCAAAAATTATATTTACTTAAGCGAAACTAATAATATCGATATATCGATCAATATTCCATATATCGATAAATGCTACAATCCCAATATGCTCTCGCTCTCTTAAAGAACCGAGCATACGAGTAAGAAAATAAAAAAAATCCAAACTGAGCAGCACCAAAACAATAAATAAATTATATAATTTGTTGGCGACTTTTGTCTGGCAAAAGCCTCCCCCAACCCTCCAAGCCTCAACCACACCCCCCCACTCTACAACACTCGCACACATTCTATCAGTTATTTGTGACATTTGTTTACGAGTGTAACGGTAAAAAAAAAACAGTTAATTACAGCGCGCACTCAAATTGAGTTGAAGGCGTCGCCATATTACGTATACGCCAAGACAACTCAATTCTGGCTGCTGTGTGCGTGTGTGTGTGTGTGACAACTAGTTTATAAATAGATTCAAAGATGTGACAATTTTTTGTCAGCGCGCATGATTGAATACTTGAATATAACTGATAAATCACGCAGCTAAGCAGTGCGAATGTAGCTGCTGTAGAACACCTGTTCCACACACACACACACACATAACTTAGGGCAAGGTGCAAGCAACGTCCTTCGAAAAGTCGTTTAGAAAATTGCGCGCCGTTTTTGTTTTCTGCTGCCGACTGCAAAACATTTTATTGCCTTTCTCTACCTCTCTCTCCCTGTCTCTCTCGCGCGCGTTCGATCTCACACTCTCAGCTGCTGCTGCCTCGACCTGGCCTAACGACTTAGTTAAGCGTCGACAGCGACGCCGACGGCGACATCAGGTGGTAGCTGCCGATAGCGTCGCACTATGGAGCCGCTGCCCGCAACTCGTAACAAAAATATTGGAAACGTTAAATGTCTACAGCTGTTGGAAAAAGTGTGGTGGGAGTTTTTGTATATGATCTCATATGATGTAACTTCATAAATATAAATGTTTTGGCAGTGAATATCACCAAAATTGTTTAACTATTCCAATTGTAAGTCAAAACTTTTCATCCTTGCAATTGACGCACACACTTATGTACATAGTATATCCAAGCATTTGGTCTGATTCTTGATTATATAGTACATATGTAGTATGTATGTATGTGTGTGCAAGGCATGGAAGAATCAAATCACTATAACATATACATAGCTCCCATAGGAACAATCAATCGGAAGAACAATTGTTGTATGCATAGATTTTTTTGTTTTTCAAAATATCCCAACCTCCATAACATATGGCTGCAACATGAAAAACTTCTTTGTTCAACAAGATATCTCGAGCAAACTCAGCAATTGAGGGTTGTTCTATAACACAAATAGCTTGGTTAAATTTGATCGAAATTATTTGACAAATATTGCTGAGAAATAAAAGATTCGTCTACTTTGAACTAAAGATGAGCTTGAGATACAAAGTTCAGTTCTAATTTCGCTCGTAAAAGGTTGTTTTTCTCATTCCGAGGTTTTCCAAACTTCTATCCTATTCAAGGGGTATGTCATTAAAGTATCGCAAATTTTAATGACTTCCATTTTAGTAGCATTTTTAACTATAAAGCCACATTCTAGGTTTCCAGACATTTGGCCTTTAGTTATTTCTGTAATAAGCTGTGCTTATATTTTAATGTTTCTGCTTTGGGATTGTGGAATTTGTAATAAAAATAAATAATGTAAGTGTCAATATTTCACATTTTACACTTTATATTTATGTATATGTATATATGTCTTGTTAATAATATAACTTTCCCGAAGATAGCTGTTCTTTCCTGTAATTTTTCCTTATTGCAAAATGTGGCGGCTTGAAAGAGAGTAATGAAAAACTGTTTTTATTGTTTTAGTTCCAGCATTTCTAAGCCACTAAGCCCTTATTATGGATAGAGTTTTCAAATAGATTTTTAGCCACTTTCAACCAATATTTTCTGCTCCTAAACGGCTGGACCGATTTTGATGGATTCGAGAATTATTTAGATTCACAATCCGGTTAAATAACATACCGCCGACCGCAAGAAACCAACTTTTAACGTTTTCGTGTTTTCGAAAAGCAACTGTAGGCTTTTTCTAATACTACATTAGAGAGACAACAAAATTATATCAAAGTAGGCTAATTTAAAGCATAATGCGGAAGATTAATACCAGTTTAGAACTAGAGCATACAGTTAGGTTTTGATTTTAGAGTTTCAAAACCAAGAATCATAAAGAAGGAAAATAGTGGAAAGTTATTTCTGTTTATTTCCTACGAATAAGGATAAGGGAGGGAAAGGAAGGAATACAATTTTAAGCGAATATTATAATAAATAAATAACTAAAACCAAAGACTACAATACTACAGTAGTAAAATAGAATGGCATAAGGGCAGCTTGCATTTCGTTAAATAGATAACGCTCGAACTGGGCAGGCTTGATATTTTTTCGTTAGCTGGGCCGCGAAAAAGTTATCCGTTTCCGCAGATTGAACATTTATTTGAAAACTATGCAAATTCGCTGTTTCACATCATCTTTGGCGGAACATACATAAATGATCATTTTTGATACGAAACTAGTTCAGGCCCCACTGTGTGTCGTCGTCGGTCGCCAAAACAAAAATAGCTTTTGCACTCAACCACACACACAGGCACACATACACATAGGCACACATACAGGCACACATACAGGTACATATGTACGTAGCTTGTAGTTACTTAATTTAGCACGTTCTAACTGTGCTGCCGCTATTAATGTTGTTGTTGTTATTGTTATTGTTATTGTTATTGTTATTGTTATTGTTATTGCTATTGTTGTTAATGCATAACATTGTTTTTCGCTATTAATTGTTTACATTCACAATGCAATTCGCATATCGCAAGCGGTGCAAGCGGTTAGGTTAACGCTGCGTATGCGTAATCTGTGCAGCACAGCGGAACACTTGTTGTTGCTGGCGCGGTTGCTGTCGCTGCTGCTGTTCTGCTGCTACTGTTGACTTGTAGATCAGATTGCGAAAGCTCTCAGCTCATTGGGTGATGCTGATAAAGATAATCGCTGAAAATAGCAACAAAAGTTCAGCTTAGAGAGAGAGAGAGAGGTTGAGAGACCGCGTGAGAGAGGTAGAGCTAGAGCGCAATTCATTTACTTATCTGCGCTTACATTACAGCTACAGGCTCTGTTTACGGCTATGTTGAAGGGCGTGAGGGTGTGGGTTGTGGAGGTATGAAATTTTGTGTGCTTTAGCAGCTGCTGCTGCCCAAGTATTAGTGAGCACTTGCTGTATGCGTGTGGGAGCTCTCTCTCTCTCTCTCGCTCTCGCTCAACAGTCTTCGCTCTGTTTTGTATGCGAGGCGCGCAGCGGCGTCGCTGCTGCTGCGACGGCGGCAGATGCGACGTCAGCAATATTTTGTGTGCGAGGAGACAACAAAATAATAATATCAATCTTTGTATGTGTGTGTGTGTGTGTTGAATTGAATATTTTGCAACAAATGCGCTACGCTTAATATTATTAAAATTAATAACTTTTTAAACATCACAATCGCAGTCGCCGTCGACTTCAGCATCGGCGTCGCAGCGCTGCTACGCTACTTTGACATGCGTTCAAAACAAAAACTAAAAAAACAACACAAATAAAAAAAACCAAAGACTAGCAACAAAATAAATAAAATCGAACGAAAATGAAATAAAATAAAAATATACGAGCAGCACACACACAAACACACTCGCACGCACAGCAACAAAAACGAAAAATAAAACCTTGAAAACGACAACAACAATACCAAAAAAAAAACGAAAAAAAAACTTCATTCGATTTTTAATGAATGCGTTTTGTTCGTTGTTGTAATTTGTCTTTTGTTTTTAATCAGTTTTTACATATTCCACTTCTTAGAGATAGTTTGATTGATTTGGCGGCAGTTTAACGGGGGAAAAGTAAGTAAATATAAATAAAACTATGAAAAATGAAAAGCAATTCAGATCCGAGAGACGAAAGCAAATAAACCAAAAATGAAACTGGAAATTCATTAATATGTTAATTTTGGCTTGTCTGCCATGCAAAAAAATTAACAAGCACATATGTACATATGTATGTATGTATGTATGTAGTATGTACATACAAACATATATAGCAGGCGCACATGGGCACGTACAAGCTTTGTATGTATGTACATATGTATATTGTTGTTGTTGTTGTTGCTATTATAGAACGTACAATTGTTGCGGCCGCTCTCAATTTCATTTTCTAACTCTCAAACCCAAGATGGCGTTATCTTCAGCTGATTGCAAGCGCTTATTACACACACACATACGTCCAGCTGAGACACACGCACACACACGCACAAAAGTGAGTTTTGATCATATTGTTGCACATTTCCAATCTCGATATACAATTTCGATACCGATTTTGTGACTTTGATGCCGATGTCGATAACTCATTTGAACAGCGCGCGACAACAACAAAAAAAAGAAGAATTGACGGCGACGAACGGAACGCAGAAAACAGAAACAAAAACTGAAGCTGAAGCGAAGCCAGCTATCGAACAAGCGAACAAGCGAGCGGGCGAGCGAGCAGGCGAGCGAACGAGCGTGCGAGCGTACGTTCGACGTCCGAACAAACCGCTACAGAAACAGAAATTAATTATATTGAAATCACAAACTAAACTAATCAGCCAAGCAGCACAGGCAGCTAGACCGCGCTGCCAGGCGGCTGACGCGAGCGAGCTTCGCGCTATGCTAGACAGAGAAGGCAACAGGCAGAGACTGAAAGAGCGCTAGAGAGCAAAAGCACAGTGAACGGGCGCTCGCACAGCGGGCGGTAAAATAAAAGCTGCATGCAACCGCTACAGAGAGCGAGAGATAGTGTGAGAGTGAGTGAGAGAGACCTTGAGTCTGTAAAGCCTTGCCTAAAAGGATAATAACAAGAAAGACAGCACGCACTACAAACTTAACTTCTTCATTATTTGTCATTAGTTGTTTGTTTTATATTTGTATAGCACGCCAACTAATGCGCAGCCGATCGGAGTGGGGCGAGAGAGCGAGCTTTTTTGGCAGGCAGCGCAGCGTACGCGCCAGCAGCGACGCTGTTTAGTCTACGAACTTGAAGCTGCGTTGCCGCTTTGCCCCCCGCACACTTACACAACAGGCTAGACAGACCAGGCAACACAACTAATAAGCACACAAATACATACATATGTATGTATGTACATATGTGTGTATTAATGTTTATACATACATATGTACAATGTATTATGTATGAAAGTATATTAAGCTAACGCTAATATGTATCTCAATCTCTCAAACTTCATCTTAAGTCCTTTACCAACGATAACTTTTGTCGCCGTTACTTCGCGCCTCTGATACAAATTTACAAAAAAAAAACTGAGCCAAGCGTCAACGACGGCGACGTCTTTGGACTTGGACTGCTGTCGAGCGACTAGCGGTTGTTGGCTGCCAAAGACTCCAACTCAGCCGACAGCATAGAGTTGGCCAGGACGCGGAGGCGTTGATTACCATACGGCTGTAGGAGCTTTCAATTTCAGTTTCACTCATTGACAAAAAACATTGAGCGTTGAAGCTTTTGCGAAATTCGCCTGCATGGCGTATACGCAATATTTCCAAACTTTACTCTCTTTACCGCGCATCGCTTGTTTGCTCTCAGCATGTTCACTCTTATACGAGCAGTGGGCAAGCTGCAGGAGCTGCTGCTGCCTTCTGTACCGAAAATTCTATACATAAGGGATAACATTTGACAATTTCTTTTATTGGGCTTGACAGTTAAATAAATGTTATTACATGCTCAAAAGTTACTCGAAATGTAAAATTACCCAACTCATTTTAGGGGGAAATTATGCTGCAAGCAGTGTTGGTAAATTTATATTGTCAAATTAACCAACTTCACAAGCAGGGACCTTTTCAGGATCTCGGCGACGCAAGATGTATAGGTGGAAAGGAAATTTGTGTTGCAAATAAAGCTTCTTATAGCTTCCGATCTTGAGCTGGATGATGATCTTGATCATGCCCCTATCAAGCGTAGGTGGGTTCTTTTTATAAGAATAACATTAGCTAGACCAAGGCAATAGCAGCTCAAATATGATCGCTTCGAATAGGCATTAACATTTCTTTACATGTTAATTAATAAAGAGTCCTTGCGATGACTGATTCAGATACAGTAAAGGGACACACATCACATATTTCTTTGGCTTTCGAGTAGTTCGAATTACCGAAAAATTCTAATTTCTTAACTATTTTATCCTAACCAATCGCACCAAATCGATGTTTCATTATGTTTTGTACAGACTGGCCAAATTTGATCAAAGTTGGACCACTATGCCTTATAAATGCCATAGGAATAATCGGATCACAATCAGTTTCTATAGTATGATAAGCTTTTCTGTTTATACAATTATTTTATCCAATCAAAATTGGAGCACAATATTATACATCTGCCATAGGAACTGTCGGTCGAAAATTGAATTTTCGTATATAAAACATTGCTGCGAGGGTATACATAAAGTATCTTCAGGTCTTCATTCTTCTACTTTGAATTAAAGATGAGCTTGAGATACAATTTTAAGTGCCAATTCCGCTCGTAGAGGTTGTTTTTCTCGTTCCGCGGTTTTCCAAACTTTTATCCTGAGAGTGTCGAATCTTTCCCCAAAGTTTGACAATCCGATAGATAATTGTTGACAATTTATAATTTGATCAAATTTAAAAATATCTCAGTTTATTTTAAACGTTTTTCGTTTTTACACATAACTTTTGTATATAATACAATTTGCGAACAATAAATTTTTGAATTGCCGCCATTGTGTTTTCTTTAACAGTGATAATTTTGTTATGTGGGCTGTAAAGGCAACCAGCCCTGTTAAAGTTAGCTTACTGATAAAACAGCAAGGCTGTTAAATATAACAGGGCTGTTACATTAGGCCTAACAGTCGTGCCTGTTGTAAAGCGAGCAAAGCTGTTACATATAACAGGGCTGTTACAATAGGCTTAACAGCCGTGCGTGTTGTAAAACGAGCAAGGCTGTTATATATAACAGGGCTATCACAACAGTCACGGCTGTTAAGCCTATTGCAACAGCCCTGTTATATTTAAAGGCCTTGCTCGTTTTGTCAGGCAAGGCTGTTAAAGCTAGCGGGCTGTTATTGCAAAAGCCAAATCGATAACATATCAAAACAATGATCTTTTTCTAAGGCTCTCGTTATCGAATTGAAATTAATAACTGATTTTGTTCTTTTTGTTTAGATTTTTAGGTTCCCCGGTATAACACAAAATTGATTCTGTTTCTTTCAAGAGCTTAAAGACAGAAAGTAATCGATCCCAGAAGCTTTCTTAGCAAGAAGTAGATTCGCAGGATTAGAACACATAGTTTTGTTTTAATT
Organism: Hirtodrosophila confusa; assembly: GCA_035043065.1. Lineage (NCBI taxonomy): Eukaryota > Metazoa > Arthropoda > Insecta > Diptera > Drosophilidae > Hirtodrosophila > Hirtodrosophila confusa. The sequence continues at coordinate 14,493,735 of JAWNNI010000242.1, read as the reverse complement.
AAGAGTTGTTTCCTAAAGGAACTTAGAATTATATATAAGTTATATTATTGTATTGATATTATTGTAGGTTTTAGGCGTCGCGCAGAATCTCTAGCTCCTCGGGCAAGGCATAAATGCGCACCTGCTTCTCCGTCATGACATCCTGGAGATTGCATACCTCCTGTGGCACAAATGTGGCCCCGTCCATATAGAGCGCCTTGTCCCAGGGGCACTCATCCAGTGCCATCAGCAGGCAGTTCTTGCTCCGCTCAAAGCTAGCATGCTCGTGGGAGAGGCAGCGCAGATAGCAGCGCCAATACAAGGAGTTGCGACGCAGGACAGCATACTGCTCGACCTCGTCCTGGGAGCGATGCCGATTGTTGGGCAGGAATGTCTTAAATATGCTGATCAAACGATTGCGCGCCAAATGCTCCAGGTGCTCCTGTTGTCCCTCCTCCGGCTCCTTCTCCTGTGCCTGCCACGCGCTCTGCTGCACGAAGCGAGAGCGTGCCGCAATTACCAAGTGCAGCAGCGCCAGTATGCCGGCCTTGGTGTGCACCAGCCTGCCACGCAGCTTGTACCAGGGCAGCGTGGCGAGCGTTGACCAGCGCTGCAGCGCCACCAAATTGCGGGGAAACTCCGCCAGGGTCTCCTCCAGTATGCGCACCAGCTGGACTCCAGTGCCGCCTGCATAGCGCTGCGGCATCGGCAGCTGCAGCAGCAGAATCTGCAGCTCGCGCACCTGCTCACGCCGAAAGCGGCAGCGTGGCTGCTTGGAGCCAAAGGGCCCAGTCTTTAGCAGCTGCTGCAGCAGCTCATGGGCCGCCTGCGACTGGTGGAGCAGGCACAGCATCAGACAGTGGGCGCGCAGCAACAGCAGCACCTTGTTGGGCATAAAGAAGTCCTCGAGCGGCATTATCTGCCTGGCAGCCGCCGCAATGGCCGCATCCAAATGCTGACGTCCTTGCAGCAGCGCGGTGGCATGCTGCTCGGCTATGGCGTCAGCGCTGCTTTGGGTCGACTGCTGCAGCGCGAGGCAGCTGAGCAGGTGCAGCGCCCGCTCCGGCTGCTGGCAGCCCATAAGCATCTCCGCATAGAGAACCAGCGCTTGCAGCAGTTCCGCATTCTGCACATCCGGCGGCTGGCCATTGACAATGTTATCGAGGACGCGATAGGCGTTCGCCTTTTGATCCTTGGGCGCCGCCTCGTACGCAAACTTGGCTAGCTCTGTGTAAAACTGGGTCACATTGCGATTGGCCTCTTGGCGCAGCAGGTCGCGATGCCGCTGGCGTGCCGCCTGCACATAATGTGGGGAGAGCTTGCCGCTCAGCTGGAGGAGCAGCAGACGAACCCGCTCAAAGCGAAACCAGAGCAGCAGAAAGACGCGTCGTTTGCACTCGGCTGCCGGCTGGGTAAAGACTTCGCTGCATTTCAGCAGCAGGCTGCTCAGCATCTGTTCGTAGAGCTCGTGGCCAATGGCGTGCGGCAGGAAGCTGGGCGTCACATAGAGCTCCTTGGACAGCTGCAGCAGCGCCACATTGTAATCGGCGGCGGCATTCAGCGGCAGCGGCATCGCATAGCTGGAGCGCTCGCCCAAGCCGGCGAGCAGCATTTCAATGGCCTCCGAGTCGCCAATTTGCTCGATGCGCGCGCTCAGGCAGTCCGCCAGGCAATTGGTGCGCACAAAGGGCAGCTTGGTCAGCTGCACGGCCAGCAGCAGCAGCAGCATTGTGTTCTCCTTGCACTTCAAGGGATATATATAGTGGCATACATCGCTGCTGTAAACGCAGCGCTGCGTATCCAGGCCAACGCTGGCAGCAGCCTGCTCATCCCCGCCACGCCGCAGCTGCGGATAGGGCAGAAAGTGGTAGGCCTGACGCAGGCGCTCGATGCGCATCCAAATCTCTGGCATGGGCATGCCAGAGCGCAGCACCAGCTCCTCGTACTCAACCAGCAGACTCTCCGCCTCCGCGCTCGCCTCAAAGCAATCGAAACTCAAATGCTGCGCATTCAGTTCCAGCGCCAGCTTGAGCAGCGCAAACATGAGGTTACTGTTCGCAGATTGGCGCATAAATAGCACACAGTTGTGAAAGAGCCGCAGCATCAGCTCGTCCGTATGCACCAGCTGATCGTTGTGGCCCACATGCATCCGTCGCATGCTCTGCTCGTATATGCGCAGCACGTCCGGCACATTGCAACGGGCCATCGTGCCCTGTGTGCTCATTATCAAGGCCGTCCAGAGTGTGTACTCAAAGGGCTGCTGCTCCAGCATCTTCTCGATCTTGGTGGCCACCTGTCAGAGAGTGTAAAGTTCAGGTTTATAGAGATATTAAATGGGAATCTCTCTCTTGTTGCCTCACCTCACAGTCGGGATATGTGACGCTCGTTATTGTCACGTACAGCTGCAGCAGCTGCTCATTGCCCGGATGATGCACGAGCGCCATTTCGAGCGTGTGCAGCTGATGCTCGGCGACGGCCAGGCGGTTCGTCCTGGACACATTTTGGTCCAGCAGCTGATGCAGCTCAATCCAATTCTGGAAATGCTGCGGCTCGTTGGCGACCAGAACTTTGAGTTCCTTAATGCGCTCCATGACTTCCAGCTTCTGCTGCTCGCTCAGCTTGGGCGCAGCGCTCAGCCTGGGCAGCCTGCGACGGCCTGCACGCTTGCCCGTCCTGCGCTGATACGAGCCAGGACATTGGTTGTCCACCAAATGACGTAGCCGGATCTTATAATAAGGACGCGAGCGACGGGGCAATGTATCCCATTCCCGATACGCTCTATTGGCCGACTTGTCCACATAGAACTCCACAGTGCTATCAAACTCCAAGACACGCTTGGTTTTGGGGTAAGTGGGATTAGAATATGAACTGGAGCTCTGATATGACTGGTTTGATTCGGAATCGGAATAGGAGGGGGAGTCGGATTCACTGGCTGGTGGCACCACAACTGCAGTGGGCAGCTCGTAACTGCGATTTTGCTGCCAACTGACATTGCCAGCCTCAGCATTGCCTGTAAAATTTCAGTAAGGATAAACCAAGAAAAATGTTTATTTCGTTGCAAAAAGGATTACCTGTCTCTGGGGCAGGCACAACATTCGGCCGCGACGGCTCATCGCCGTCGACGTAAGCCGGAAACAGCGACATTTCTGCTTATTGCAATTAAAATTTTAAAATATATATTTTAAGCAACCATAAGCAAAATATTGTTCTAGAATACGTTTTGAAAGGCTATCGATAAGTGCCTTTGAGACGAACTGCAGTCGCACTACAAAGTTGATATTCGCAATATCGCAATTGCATTCGATAACAAATTATCTATGTGATGTTAAGAAGGTTATTCCACACAAAGCTACACAGAGGTTGACTCGTGACATCATGGCTTTCACAAATTTGTTACTCCTGGTTAAATTGATTTTTCGATTAGGCTTGCAGTTACACGGTTATTATTATCAAGTTAATTCCCAATAATTACGAATAGCAACTTTGAATATGGCCTTATGACACGACATTATCATTATTATCGCAATAAACATTATTATTATCTGCATTATTATGCAAAGAAATCCCAAAATGTATTTTGACGAGTTACCGATAATAAGCTTATTATTATAACTGTATACAGTAGACACTTGGAAGTTAGAACCACTTAGCTTTCAAAGTAATTCTAATTTCTAAAAAATTCAAATTTTGAATATAAATAAAAATACAATAGATTTATTTTCTTATTTTATTTTATTATAAAAATAAGTAAGCAAAACTAAACAATCCAGTGCAATAGATGTGTTTTTTTTTATAACTATATGCAACAAAACACATATTCACTTTAATGTTTTACAAACTTCAATTCTAATATCTGGAAGATACGAATTTCAGAGAATTTTAATTTGTGAGCTTCTACTGTATTATCAAAACTAAAGTTAATAATAACAACGTAAAAACATAGCGCAGATTTGACGCATATATTATTGCCGAAGATTACGGACCACGATACTGGAACCAACAAACTGTTCATCACATTTGATGAGCGATCAAAATACCAACTATAATTTATTTTGCGGTTGCTTAATATTTTTGCGCCACTTCACAATAAGTGTAAACTTTCAAGTTTGCTATGGAAACATATTACAAATAAATTTCACACACATGCCTCTCTCTCTCTCTTTTTTAAAAATTTTTTTTAATAATAATGAACTTATTTCCTGTCACATAGCCTTTCGGAAATTGCGAAATGTTGGTAACCCTCCTAGCCGAAGGGCTAATGGAGCTATCGATTTCCAGCGATTACTATGCGATAACAATCAGTACATCGTTAGAACGTGTGGCAGCGCCGGCGATTTGTCAAATTCGCTTAAAGCTCGTGCCGATTTTCGGCCACCTTCAACCAGCTGCGGCCATTGAAATAAGTTTTGCAAAATGTTCAAAAAGTATGTATAATAGCAGGTAACAGCTCGATTGGCAATTAAGTTTTGTAATTATATAGATTCGAGGATAAGGATAGTATCTCGTCGATACAACAACTCAAATCGTCCGTACAGAAAGGCATACGTGCCAAGCTATTGGACGCATACCCAAAGCTAGAGACGCACATTGATTTAATCCTGCCCAAGAAGGACTCATATCGCATAGCCAAATGGTAAGCCCATGCACCCCGCACAACAGCTGCAACTGTCAATATAATTAAATGTTCCCAGCCACGACCATATTGAGCTGCTGTTAAATGGAACCGGAGAACAGGTCTTCTTTCGGCACCGGGACGGTCCGTGGATGCCAACGCTGCGGCTGTTGCACAAGTTCCCATACTTTGTGACCATGCAGCAGGTGGACAAAGGTGCCATACGGTTTGTGCTCAGCGGCGCTAATGTCATGTGTCCTGGCCTGACGTCGCCGGGTGCCTGCATGACGCAAGCGGAGAAGGGCACGGTGGTTGCAATAATGGCCGAGGGCAAGGAGCATGCCCTGGCGATTGGCTTGCTCACGCTATCCACAGAAGATATGTAAGTGCACTTATAGGGTGTCCTGGCAGTAGAGTTGCGCATTGTAGTTCATTTGAAGGAATCAGTTGAGTTCCATTGTTGCTAAACGAACTAATATAATATTGTTACTGGTTCAGCTGATCGGTTCGTTTAATTGAACGATTAAACTTTTTCAGTTATTCCTTAATAATATCGATAATTTTGATCAGTTATTCATTCGTTCATGGCAAAAACTTCCATTGTAATATGTAATTCGTTCGTTTAAGTTGAATTTTTAACCTGCTTAACAGAGAAGTATTTCCGCACTTCGAATCGAATTGAATTTGAAACGAACTAGATGAACGATATTCAGTAATATACATACATATGTACATAGTTTGCACGTTTCGTTAAGTGAATATTTCGTTTCAACTTATTCTTAACAATTCGCTACAACTCTATGAGGCTGCTGCTTAAATTGCTAAAAATCTCATTCTCTTGCAGCTTAAAGGTCAACAAAGGCATTGGTATCGAAACGTACCATTTTCTCAATGATGGCTTGTGGAAATCGAGGCCCGTGAAGTAGGCACTATGCATGGCAGTTTCGGAGCCGGAACTGGAGTCGGAGCCGGAGCTGGAGTCGGAGTTGGAGTCGGAGCCGCAGCACCACTTACCGTGCATTCGTCCTACGTAGTCTTCGTAATTGTCATGAGAGCAAAGAATGGTTTTTTTTTATACACATGCAAATTAAATTATGTTTATTGCTTTCTTAATTTAAAACGTCAGTTAAACTATTTAAAAACAATTCGAAATACATTTATATAATGGCATTTAAAAGCAAAAGTCAAGTCAATTGCTAAAATGCGCATTCAATGGATTTTCTTTGTTACCATTAATTCTCAACAAAGAAAACCTAACGAGATATTTTCATCGTGTTGTGCGGCCCATTCACGGCGATCATGTTGAGGTTCCAAAAATGCTCAAGCAGAAAACACACGCATGGTTGTGTCCCTGAGTCTTGCGCATACAATAATGCCTGGGCTTGATAGTTATGTATGATGAATGGGGCCCAAAAAAAGGCAAGGTAGCTGCATGTTGCACAAACCACCTGTAGAGATGACCAGCGTCCAGTTCCAAGTTGCCAAAAATGTTATGTTGGTGTATCTCTTGGCGATTCAATCCAAGCAGTTAGTTAAGCTATTTTTCTTATTTCCTAATATGTTTAGCAAATGTGCGATTTTGCCGATTTTAACGCTCAGTATCGATTTTCCATTACTTGGAAATCAGCTGTTGATAGAACAATGCACAGGACCAGCATGCGCTGCGTTCTGTGAGAGCATGACAATGTGACGTCACAACTATGAACGCCCAAGGGGTAAGATAATAAGCACTTACGAAAAATCACTACTGATGAACGCCAGCCGTAAAATGGATACGCCATGAAAGCGCTTGGTTAGCAGTAAGCAGTAATAAGTAATAAGAACATAAAATACGGCCTAGGAGAGTGAAACCAAGAGATCTCTCAACATTGAATTGTAGCTTATGCAATCAAAGCGCTTTTTTAACCAGAGGCTAGTTATGGTTTATTCTATTTCTTATTTGTATTTATTTATTTACGAAGGCAAAACTGCTGCCTCGAATCAAAAAATATAATATAATACATAGATATATGAACAAAATTTAAAAGTCTACACGAAATTACAATTGAAACAAATAACGACACCAGTACCAAAGTATTGCCGGTGGCGTTATTAGAGAGTACAGAAACAAAGTAAGGAGTTAGTTATAAAGAAAAAACTTATAGAAGTTCAGGTTAATTTAAGGCATAAAACAAAAGAAAAAGAGTAAATATAAACAAAACAAACAAAATCTCCAACCCGGTGGGGGAAGGCCAAGCTTGCGAGTATCTATTTGATATTTTTAAACATCTAACGGTCATGCATTTGATTTAACTGCCCTACGAAATATGTACATTTTATATATATTCCAAAATGTTACTTAGCTTTGTAGAAACATAATCTGCATGCAGTTTTAGGCTGTATTAAGCGGACAGCTTGTGACGTACATGCGTATACATACATAAGTACATACATACATACAAGCATTGTTCGCAAAGAGTAAAATATTTGTACATAACCTTAATCATTTTGCAGCATGTGTGAGCGCGCGAAATGTACATGTCGCATGCGCATTTCGCGCAAGTAACGGTTCCTCTGCAAGTGCGTGCGACGTACGGTACATACATACATAGTATACACATACATACACATGTATTGTACGTCAGCAGCAGCAGCAGCAGCAGCAGCGTAAAAGAAAATTGTTTTCAGTTTCAGTCACTGTCAGCATTTGTCGCACAGCGCGCACCAAACGACAATTGCAACATTATTTGCAAGTCAAAAGGCAAACGGTGAAAAAATAATAATAATAAAAAAGAAGGATAACGTTGAAAAACCACAAGTGGTAGGACAAGAGTTGAACAATAAACGCTATCAACCGAAATGGTAAGAGGCAAGAAAATAAACGTTAAAAGCTGTCGAGGCGGTTGAGATTTGCTAGCATATGGTATAAAAAAAAGGACATTTAATTTTGAGTTGCAGCAGTGCACGTACATACACACACACACGCACACACACATACATCGATATTGTTTGCATGCGTGTGTGTGTGTGTCGGTGTATGCGCCATTTAATATATGAAAAGTTTTTCAAGGAAAACGGATACACACTGTTTGAACTTTTTGAAGGTGCAAAATGCAAGAGTAAAGTGTTGTTTTTTTTCTTTCATTCTTTTCTTTTTGTTATTTTGTTTTGTTATCGCTCAAGTGGGCGTGTGACTCATGAGCCGAGCCTTGCAAGTGGTCGCCAGGAGCAACAGCAATCCTTGTGTACAATTTACATATGCATTGGAGGTGGCCAACATTGTTGGCACTATTGATAATATCGATAGTGTTTGATTCTCTTCAGTATGCTTTAGTGCGATCAGTTATACGTTTGAAATAAATAATTACAATAAATTTAGCTTAAGTTACCATTTTGTATTTTAATAAGTTCCTTAATAATCTATATACATACATATATAAAATAGTTCGTCCTGACTGACTTACTGACTGATTGGCAATCACCGCACAGCCCAAACCATAAGAGCTAGGATGCTGAAATTTTCACAGTAGTTCCCATCTATGTCGAAAGTGCATACTAAGATGGAATTTTGGAAAATTCCATCCACAAGCGTGGAAAATCGCGAAAAACTGTTGTATGAAACTTTTTGGTTACCATCGTACTTTCCAAGATCAATACGTAATATCATTTGACACATATTTCACCGATTTTGGATAACCCACCCCCTTGGGGGGTCCAATCGGGTTCAAACTCACTTTCAAAGCTCTACACATTAAATAATTCGATATGTGTATAACCGATTTTGAAAAATTTACCTCCACGGTTGAAAAATTGGTGGAAAACTTTTATTCAAGCGATTGAGTTCAAACTCATTTTCAAGGCTCTACACAAAAACATAATAGGCGAATAGGTGAAAAATCTAGCCCCGCGGGTGGGAAAATAATGGTGGGCTATTTTTGTGAATTTCTTAAGATTGACGAAGCTTGTTAAATTCAACATAATGACTTTTAATCTAATTGTTTTTCAGCGCACCGCGAGGGTTTTACCAGCTAGTGTTATAATAAACGTTTGCTTTCCTTAATTATTTTTTTTGTCTGCTGCGAAGCTTATTAATAACCAAAATAGTTATTGCATAAATAAATTATCAAGTGCAAACTTTTTGCATTTTTTTTATAAACATAAATATGTTATGTACATATTTATTGAAAAGTAATTATGTTATTATTATATTATTATTAAGTATATGCACAGTACCACCATCGATAGTATCGATGAAAAACTATTGATCAACATTTTGCCATCTCTAATGTGTATGCATTCGCAAAAAGACGCAGTCACTGTGACTTTTGACAATAATAAACAATATGGGCAGAATATGCCGTTAAGTGCATTTGGTTGCCGTTACATTTATTGATTTTACTCGAATTTATTATTTCGAGCAGGCGCTGGTGCTAATTGAGTTGATGTTGTTGACATGCAAAGGCGAATCATTCGCGCCTGCCGTTCGCATTCACAACTAAGGCAACAACAGCAAAGAGGACAACAATAACAGCAACAGCAACAGCAACAGCAACGGCAAGAGCAAGAGCAACAACAACGCGCCAAGGAGCAACAGCGCCAAGCCAGCGAGAGACAGAGCTAAAGATAAAGAGGGAGAGCGAGGAGGAAGAGAGAGCAGGCGAGCGAAAGAGACAGAGAGTCACACGTCACACACGCACCGCGCCGTATGCGTGTGTATGTGCGTTAGCGCCTTTGCAATATGGAAGACCTTTTTCTGCTAATTATCAAGGAGTCAACGGGCACCAAGCACAACGCGTTGAGACAAACGGCGCAAATTGCTTACGGTAAATACTCGCATGTGTATGTGTACTCCATTTGTGTGCATGTGTGTGGGTGTGTGGGTGTGTGGGTGTGGGGGGGAGTTGAAAGTTGTGCCATAACAACATCCACAACAATAAAGCTAAAGTCAAAGCAACCAGTACTGCCAAATTGGCCCTTTTCCCGACAGTTTTGTCCTTTTCATGCCATACAGCCATTACAAATGTGTATAAGAAAGTTCTGCATAAGAATGTAGCAGGCGCAAGATGGCATTAAAGACCATATAGAGGACATACATATATTCATATAGGCCTGTGTATGCCTTATCAGCATAAGCTACCTCAAACTAACCTGATCGATCTCAGAGTTTGAATGAGCTAGAAACACCAAATTTGGTATGCAAATAAAGATCGTTTCAAATTTCAGACACTCTCCATCCAACCCCATTAAATATAAAAGCATTTCCTGTACAACTTCAGTATTTACTTGTTAATTCAGGATAGAAAACTTATTGCAAAAAATGTGTTTCATTCCCATGCCTTTCAATTCCGCTTTATTTTATTCGGAGTGCCGCCCGATTACCTTGAACAATTTTATTACATTTACTTTCTTCCCATTTTTGCTTTCCTTCATTGACACGTCCTTGCTGAAGTGTAACCAAATGATGTCTTTATTTTTTGGTTTCCAGAGCTGGCAGCACTGGCAGCACTGACAGCAACAACAACAATAACAACTACAACAACATCAACATGCAAGAACGCAATTTCCTTTCATCGTTTTGTTCTTCTTGTCGTTCTTGTCGTTGTTGTTGCCGTGTCCGCCCTTTTGCACATCCGTTGGCATTTCCTTTGTTTTTTCTGTTCGTTGTCGTGTTCGCTACTTTGACTTTGACCGCAGCAGGAAAGTAGGCAACGATTTATAACTAGTTGCCTTCCCTTTCGCTGCCTTTTGGCGGCGCTCTTTATCAGCCTTAATTGTTGCCCTGCCTTATCCGTAATAATTTTACTGGCCTTTGGACTGAGTTTTATGATGACAATCACTTTGGCCACATTTCGATATTGTTGACCGCTTTGCCATTTATTTGCAGATAAACTTTATCGACAGCATGGCATTCATAGGGATCCGTCGCACGAGCTGCGCTCCGTTTGCTTTACGGCACTGCAAATGGCCTTGGACACGAAGCGGCCAAAGTTCATCACAATGGGCCTCAACGGCCTCCACGTAAGTACACATATGCGAGTATAACTAATAACATAAAAGAACATGCCCTGACTGATTGCCTGACTGGCTTAGTCATAATCCAGGCACAGCCTAAACCGTAAGAGCTTTCACAGTAGTTTCCTTTTATTTATCTTTTAAATTCCACACACAACGTCGAAATTTGCGGAAAACTGAGGTATTCATCCTTTTAATCCACCAATTATCATTTGATTGGCCGCAAACTCAATTTCAAAGTTCTATACAAAATAATCATTCGACACATATTTTACCAAATTGGATAATCCAAACCTCTGGTCGGAAAAAACGGGGTCTTAATGTTGTAGGGGCAAAAGTCTAACATGGGTTAGGTTAAGTCGGCAGGTTCCCCCCACAGGGTGGCCTCACATAGACCATCTGGTGCTATGTGATACCATAAGATGGAACCTTGCGAAGTCTAGGATTCTTTAAAGATTATTATTGTGAACTTAGAAGTTAGTTCAGCGGTGTCCTCGATACACTCTCCAGGGAGGTGAAGGTATGGGATCCCAGCTGGTTGAGTCTGCTCCTTATAAGCGCTGGGCATAACATAATATAAGTCCAACCAAAATCATTTTCTACGCTCTCAAATTTCAAAAATTTCGACACATGTCTAACGGTTTAAGAAAATTTTCCCCCAAGGTCGGAAAAAATAAATACAAATACAAATAGTTTTCATCAAAAACTTCGCCGGGCAATGCTGGGTTAGCAGTATATGTATATGTAGTGCTCCTACATGCATTCATCGGATGACCTAGTCAATTATTCGAACGGGCTTCCCGGCCAATTGTGCGCCCCGTTTCCGTCCGGAAATGCCTGGATTCACAGACAATTATTGTGAAATGGGTTAGCTAATTGCCTGAGGGTGGGTAGTGGGAATCTCCACATTGTTAACAAACTAGAGAAATTGCTTTGAATTTGGGGCCAAGGCTACAAATTGTTTCGAAACAACCAGAGTTTGCTTCGAATCATTCCTCGAGGCAGTTTCGCATAAATAGACGAGTATACTTACGCATAAATAATTGAAAGATGTGGCTTGCCACAAAATTTTAAATGCAAAACGACTTTCCAATCAACTTTTTATATCAAGCACTCAAAGGAAATTGCCTTAAAATTGAGGCCAAGCCTACAAACTGAACTCTTTTAGTTCAGGGCTATTCGTAATTCCTAAAGACATCAATATCGCAATTATAGTTTATATAGTACGAGTGTAATTGACAATTTGTGGAATGGTTGTGAGCTTTCAGTTATTATTGATAATATTCTTCATAGATACGTATATTTAAGTGTGAAGAAACTCTATCTCTCTCTCTCCTAGGCTCCTTGGTAGTCCTTTCTTTGATAGCTCCTCGAATCTGACTGATATTAGTCCTAGGAAAATAGCAGACTTCATCCCATTCCGATGGATATCCTGCTGACCAGGTGTCCACTCAGGCAGTAAATAAAGACAGATCCTAACGTTATCACAATGAGCTAACCTATCCTAACTGAACATACACATAGGTTGTAATAAACTGAGATTGAAATATTCCTTAAAATTAAGATTTTCAAACTTAACTTGTATGGAAAAGATAGGTTAGGTTAGGTTAGGACGGCAGTTCATCCCCACAGGGTGACCCCACATATTTAGACCATCTGGTCCTTAGTGATACCCTATGAAGGAACCTTGCAAAGTCTAGGATTCTCTGTCATAAAAAGTTCTAGGGTGGTTAAGTATGCTTATGAAAAAGATAAGAATTTAATAAAACTTTATGAAATTGCATTGGGATGAGTACTATTGAGAACCCTACGAGTGCCTTGGGTTATTAGAAAGTATCTTAAGAAAGTTCTCACGAAACAAGAAATGTAAACTCAGATTGATAACCTCATACCCGTTGAAAACTTTCTCATTGTTTGTTTCTGTTCTTTTGCTCACAGCGAGTTATCAAGGACGAACGCTTCTACATTGGACTGGAGCCGGAGGATGATTCCGTGTGGCTGCCATCGCAGCTGTTGCGTGCCACAAATGGCATCCTGCCATCGACGAGCAGCGAGGACACCGTGGTGAATGTCCTGCGGCTCTTTCTGGCCATGGCCTGCTCGCCCGCCTGCACCCTGAATGGCCGATTGCTCATCGAGATACTGTCGCGGTGCGGGGAGTGCTGGGAGCTCGGCTCCCGGGCCACCAAGGCCGCCTCGCTGGCCGCCGCCTCTCAGTGTTTGCGCACATTCTGCGCATTCCTCATCGAGGAGGCCGAAGAGGTAAAGAAAACGGCGCCGGCGGGCTTGATGACACAGACACAGGCATCGGCTGTCTATAACGAGGTGATACCCGTGATGCAGTGGCTCTGCAGTCGCTTGGTGGAGCCCAATGTCAACAATGCGTCGCCCAACAAGAAGTGCGGCAATCCCAGTTCGCTCTACCTTACCGAATGCATCCTTACGCTCAGCTCGGCGTTGCCACGCAACGTCCACGCCAATCCGCACTTCACCTCCTTCCTCTGGCAGAAGTTCTGCCCAACGCTGGCCGCTGCCCTCGGCTCGCCCGGTCGCATTAACTTGGACAAAAAGTTTACCTACAAGTTAGTTACATTTCGAGTACCATTTTCATGTAACCTCTCTCCTCAACCTGCCTTAGGTACAACACATTGCACAAAACATTACATTCTGCACTGCCCCCCGACCAAACCTTATTGATAAAACAAAAATCAGGCGAGTTTATTGTGTGTAAGGCTTTTAAATGGTACTCAACTGTTTTGCCTGTGCCTGTTATCCGATATACGAATGAGAGAGAGAGAGTGAGGGCAAGAGAGATAAAGAGGAGGAGACAGTCCTGCTCTTTTCAATTCTTCTTTGTAGCACATCCTTCAACGTTTTCTACGTAGCTTTATTATCTGAATACGATGAGAGTGAGGGAAAGAGAGATAAAGAGGAGGAGACAGTCCTGCTCTTTTCAATTCTTCTTTGTAGCACATCCTTCAACGTTTTCTACGCAGCTTTATTATCTGAATAGCTTGAAACTTTAAAACGTTACTTGAAAATCTTCTTTTTCCTTAATAATACAGATTTGTTTCATTCTGTAGAGTAGTTCTTGAGATTAGAAAAGGTAAAAAATAGAAATAGACGTTCAGTTTTATTTACAGTTCAGAAATAGCTTCATCTCACATTCTCTAGAGAATCTGTAGAGCTACAAACATGACCAGGGATAAAATCCTCATGTATTTTTGTCCGAGTTATAAGAGTTAGGAAAAAAGGGATTAAAATTGTTTTCCTGAATTCAAATGTGAAATCAATTTAGAGCTTAAAGCATGATCCTCCGTCATGGGATGTGAGTCGATGCATTTTTCACACATTTTCATGACCCTTGTTTAATTATTCTTATAGGGATGCTCTACATATGATTGAGAACGAAGCGCGCGGCTTCTTCACAGGACCGGGCTTGGATGGGCCCCAGGCACGCTGCGTATACTTGACGGCCATACAGCTCCTTCGTATAGCCGGCGCCCATGGATCGCTGAGACCGATGCTGGAGGCGTTGTTCCATCGCATGGTATTGTTGCCGGCGCCGCTGAATCGCACCGAGCCGCTGAGATGTGTGCGGGAGATATTCAAGAGTCCGGAGCGCCTCATCGATTTGGCCGTAATACTCTATGTGGACAAGAATACGGCACAGGGCTGCAGCGATGAGATGGCGCTCTTCCGACTGTGCGTAGAGATGATGTGTTAATTGAAACTGATCTAAAGCAAATACTCCTTCACTTTCAGGCTGGTGGATGCGATGGAGGAGTGCGCGTATGGGGCCAGCGCGGGCAGCGCCACGGAGGCGAGCCTCCAGGCCAGTGTGGAGTGCATGGTGGCGCTGCTAGACAGCCTACAGGTGCTGTGCAGCGGCGAGCTGACAGAGTCCATGATCAGCGATCAGATAGTGCAGGTGGTGAATGCGCGGCATGATCTGCTCAAGGATGCGGACTATTCGGGACCGTTGACATACCAAAGCATGGCGCGTTTGCCGGCACCGTATCGGGATGCGATTGTAGAGTTCAGGCAGAACGTGTTCGAAACATCCTCCGGGTCGGAGAGCGAATGTGAGCCGCCCCATGAACAGGATGCGGCATCGAATGGCTCTGGCGATACAGAAGGACCCGAGGATGACGAGCCCAGCAGCTCCAGCGATGAGACATCGCGCGTAGAGAACCGCTGGCCCTACTCCCACCTGGAGGCCCCCGTCATGCCCATACGCACGGACAGCGACAATGATCGCCAACATGCTCGCGATTTTGCCAAGGCCCTGCGGCAGGATCTCGTGCCGAAGCTGTTGCGTTTGCGCAGCTGCGTGGAACTGGACGAGGCCATGCAGGAGTTCGCCTCCGCTGTCTGCCAGGAGAACAGCATGAACTTCTCCGACTTTGACTACAATCTGACGGCCATCAATGCGGATGGCATTTACTTGGCCATTTATTCATCACTGCTGCTCAGTCTGCAACTAATGCGCGCTGGCTACTACGATCAGCCGTCCACCAAGGATATCTTGGTGCCCATGTCCGAGCAGCAGTTTGTCACCTCCGTGCAGAACACTGGAGTGCTCGTCTATCTCTCCTCGCCGTGGTTGTGCGAACTCTATCAGTCTGTCATCGTTTGCAATATCCTGGAGGCAATGACCCGCCAGCAGCTGGAGGGCAGCGGTCCACGTTGCGCACTGGTCGACATGCTCTGCGATGCTGGCGGCTTGTCCAACACCCAAATGCTATCCGAATGGCAGCGACTGCAGACGGCGACAGTGAAGCACAGCGATGACGAACAGCACGACAAGCGTCGCGAGGCGGCAAAGAAGCTCTGCCGCCGCTTGCTCACCTGCTGCTGGGACTCGATGGTGATCGTGCTCAGCTCCGGGCTGGGCGATCTCCAGAGCACCGCCTCCAACAAGCTGGTCGCTCTATCCAAGCGCACGCTGCGCGTCAAGGCCAAGACCAACAAGTCCAATGGCGAGGCCCTCTACGCCATGTGCCTCGACGGTCTACATTCGGTAAGCAGCTTTATGATTACCATACGAGTATATATCAGAGACCGTAACGGTTATAAGTAATATTTATGTAAATTATGTCACCAATATATTTTCTATGTAGCGAGAGCAGATAAAAGAAGAGTCCTTACCGATATTGTAAGCAATAAACGTAAGCAAGCAGGTAATATTCTCATAATAACAGTCGGGGTCACCACGTCGGGGTCACCAATATGTGTGTTAACTAGTTGCTCAGTAATGTTGTGTCTACGTACGAATGCTCATAGAACTATTATAAGAAGAAACTGTCTATATTTGATCTTGTCTATTGACGACAATATTGAGAAGTAATATTTAATTTTGTCTAGAAAATTAAATAGGTTTGAATATTTATAAAAACTACTATTTATTTATTTATTATTTAAATTATTTTTTTTTTAGGCGGCCACGCTGAGCAACAGCCTCAATTTGCAGCATTTGGCCGGCAAGATACTTAATTTGTTGGCCTCCAACGTTTGCCAGACGAGCGGACCCCGCATCTCCGCCAGCCAAGCCATGTCCATGGATGTGGTCCTCACTGGCGGCCTCAATTTGGGCAGCTACAGCGCCGATTGCTGGCAGAGCATCTTTGCGGTGTGTCGACATGTTAGCCAGCTGGAGCATGAGATCTTTAGCATGAATAATCCCTCAATAGCCGCCTCTCCGGGCAGCAGTCGTCGGGATCTGGAGACGGGCGAGAAACTAAACGGCAATGCTCAGGATAAGCTCAACTTATCCTCTATTCCCATCGATGATGATGAAACGTGGTAAGCGCTATCAATATACAGCAACATATTAAAACACTTTGATTCGGGTACTTGAATCTGAACAGATTACACAGATATTCAAACCACTTTCAAGTTCTAAAAGTTCTAAAATGTTATTCGAATTCAATACAAGTCTTATTTAAGAAAACATTTCAACTAGCTATCCTGGTCCAGATTCTAGATATAAGTTTATTTTCCCATCAAATAGGGATATGAGTTTCAAGGTCAAATTTTGTTTTTACTCCCTGTACACATAAGAGGAAAATATTTCGAATCTAGGCTTCTGTATTATCATCCACATTCCCGAAAATCAATAAAAACGTTTTAGAACAACAATTTAGAGGATATAGCTATGATTTCTGGCAAGCATAAAGTGCTCTGTTTACTTGCAATGCCGCTGAACTGCTTGATATATGTGTGGTACAGGGTGTGCCGTAGTCGGTTATACTCGAATATACTTGTTTATTAGTTTCAAACTCATTTTGACAACTCTACATACTAAATCATTTAAGAAATCGATTTAGTCCGTGCAAGGCCGGACAATACCAGCTTGTCATGCACACTACTCAACTAACTTGCGATCTCTTTTCGTTACCACAGCGTGGATGTCTACAGCTTCCTACAGGCACCGCTCCAAAGCCCCAACACGAACATCACCTCCATACTGAAAGTGTACTCGGGCACCAATGAGACGGTACTGCTCAGCCAGAGCGACACATCGAAGGTGCTCTGCGCCCTCTCGCACCAGGCCGAGAATCTCTTCAGCGATGCGGCCGAACGTCTCAGCCTGCCCTCGCTGTGTCAATTCCTGAAGCATCTCTGCCGCGCCTCGCGCGATCAGCTCTACAAGAGTCAGGTGGCACGCAAGGGGTCCGGCACCCGCATCTGGTGGCCAAGCAAGGGCTGGAAGAAGCTCGACTCGCTGCCGATGTCCCTTCTGCTGCATCGCATTGGCGATGTCACCCTCAGGGTATTCCGCAGCTCCCGACCGCTGCTCCATGTGCTCAAGGTATGGGCCATCACAGGACCGCATCTCATGGACGTAAGTTTCTAATTGTAAGGTTTTGAATACAAAGAAAACATTTGATGAAAGTAAACTAGTTATGAAACTGTAATATTAGACAGGTATCAATCAACCCAGTAACTCCGGTTCTCCGGATTCCGTATCTATCCGATAAAAGCTAGTGCTTTTTACTGCGCATCGAACCCGGGCCAGATTATATTATCGAACTGATTATAGCATTAATAGTATTGACCTGTATCAAACCCAGAGCCCTTATATTTGGTAGAGTAAACATGATGAAAACTAGTTTTCCTTCTTATATTCAAGCCGGAAATAAAGTGGTTAAGGTTAGAACTTTTCCTGGGAGTAAATTTCTTCATCCGATATTTAAACCCCAAAGACTACAAGTTAGGCCTTATACGACTGGTTTATTTTATTTGAACCTAAGGTCCTAGTATAAGAAAACTGACACTGAATGGACTGCTTAAACCGTTAACAGTTAAAGCTAAAATTGTTCTCTCTTTTATGCCGATAATATGGGTTCAAGATTGAAAGTGAGACATAGTTGAAATTCTTCCGATCAGATGAAACTTTCTTTTAAAGCTTGCCACAAACAATTATTAAACAAATAACAAGACGTCTATCGAGTTTCAAAAATACACCCTTGCGGATGAAAATTGTAAGAAAAAGTGAAGGAAAATACTAAGATAGAGAACCTTAAGAATCGGGGGCTTACTGTATTAATTGATGAAGCTTAGTATGAACTGAATATTATAATAATTGGATTGTATTTGTAGGCGGCCTGTCATCGGGATCGGATGATCTCGAAGCGTGCGATCGAGTATATACACGATATAATAACGGCGCTGCTGGTGGAGCAATCGGAGCTGCCATATTTCCACTTCAATGAGGCGCTGCTGAAGCCATTCGAGAATCTGCTCAGCATGGACACCTGCGATGTGGATGTACAGGATCAGATTGTTGCCTGTCTGTATGAGATTGTTGAGGCGCATCGCACCGAGATACGTTCCGGCTGGCGTCCGCTGTTTGGAACATTGAGGAACGCACGCAGTCGGATGCTGAACATGAGCAATATCATAGACATCTTTAGGGTGTTCCTGGACTCGGATAATACGCTGGTGTTTGCCAATGCTGGATTGGATTGCATACTCTGCCTGCTGTCGTATCTGGAGATATCCGGCGGCGGCGGGCCCAATAATAATGCGTGCGGCGAGGATAATGAGAACACGTTCCGGCCCACAGATTTCTTGCACGAGACATTGCGTTTCCTGGAGCGCTGCTCCAGCATACTGGGCTTCATGTACAGCATGCCCAAGTGCCCCAACTTTCATTCAACGTACAAAATCAAGGGCATCTCGTATACGCATATCATTGACGCCAATATACCTAGCTCCATGGAGAACTTTACCTATTTTGGCAACGACTATCTGCAGACAAAGAACGAACAGTATATGATCTCATATAGATCGCTGCACATTGACAAGGACACCATTGTGAAGATCGATGAGATGGACAAACCTTCCGGTGTGCTCAAGGTGTGGTTCCTGCTCCTGGACGGGCTAACCAATTCGCTGATTGTATGCCCCTATTCGCACCAGGCGCCCATCTTGCAAACCATCTTTAAGCTCTTCAAGAATCTGTTGTGCACTCCGGGCATCGATTTTGGCTTCTACTGCATCAATCATCTGCTAATACCGATGATACAGGATTGGCTGCGCTATATTAACAAGACGGCCGCCAGCTGGCAGCTGATTGAGAAGAATTTCAAGCATTGCTGCTGCATGACCACCGATTTGGTTGTGGAATTCATTGAGAAATCCGTGCCGGAGCAGCGGCGTTTGGGGGCCAGCACCAAGACCCGCCTCGCCCAGATTGTGCATCCCGCCGATAATTTGTTGTACTCGAAGCTGAAGTTTGTCACCGAGCAGGTGCCAGCGATGGAGCACGACAGCAGCTGCAGCTCCTCGGCCAGCGATGAGCAGCATAACAATTGCAATAGCTCGATCAACAGCTCCGCGAATGCGAATGCGCCTCAATGCAGCCAGACGGTCAATCACAATTTGATTGAGTCGCCGACAAAGATATCCAGCTCGGCAACGTTGGCGCTCAAGCAGCTGCTGCTGGTGCTGATTGAATGCGCTGCCCAGTCGCAGGAGTCAATTGCCAGGATATCGGTGTCCTGCCTCAAGCATGTCATTCTCTCCACGGGCATGCTCTTCAACGAGTCGCAATGGATGATCGCCTGCTCGGCCATACATCGCGCCTGCACGGTGACCATTGCACCGCTCCGTCAGCTCTCCTTTGCCTTTCACGAGAAGTCCAATAGCTTCTATGGCGACTGCGCCAATGTGAAGGTGGCCGCCCGACGCGACAGCACGCTGGAGGAGCTGGCACGCATCTATGCCCTCGCCCAGCAGGTCTTCCTCTCCGACAATCAGCGTGAGCCCAATCAGACACAGGGCGGTGCCAACGGTGGAGTCGGCTCGGGCTCGACCACAGGATCAGGATCAGGACAGGCAACAACGCCAACAGCCAATGCCACAGCTGGCATTCAATCGAAGAGCACCGCCCAGCTGTCGGATGATCGCAGCTATTCATTTCTGCTCTATCCGCTGAACAATGGCTTCAACTCGAATCTGGACAACTTTGTCATACGCATACCCTTCAAGAATCTTGTCGTGGGCCTGTTGGCCAACCAAATGCTGCTGCAGCTGGTCGCCAAGCTGCTGCTCTCACGGCTCAAGTGCGTGCCCCAGGCGGTCTCCACCTGCATCTTTGACAACTATGCCGCCTCGGCTGCCACGCCCTGTCACGATTACGATCTGGACTTCCGCTCCAAGGAGATATTGCTGCGGTGCGTCAAACAGTATCTAATGTCCGCATTGGAGTTCGACTCGCGTCCTGGACTCAAGTTCCTCATGCAGAAGGTCTCGAATATTGAGTATGCGGCCAATTTGTATAAGCAAATGACCTCCTCCTGGATGATCTACTATATAGCGCTGGTCGATTCGCATCTAAACGATATTGTGGTCTACAATCTGGGCGCCGAGGATTTGAATTTCATTTTGGAGTCCTGCTCACGTCTCAATACAACCACCGTTAAGAAGAAGGAGAACTTTGTGCGGTATTTGTTCTGCCTGCAGGATGCCTGGAATTTGGTTTGTGAACTCTATCTCAGCAATTCGGCGCTCCACGATATTGAGAACGGCAAGGTGCGTGCCCAGCAGAAGCTGCCACTGCACTTGGCGGCCAAGTCCATGTGCATTGCGCTCAATGGCAACGGGGAGGCGGCCAGCAGCAGCGCCAATCCGTCAGATGCGCCCGGCGACGTCTCCAACGGAGCGTGCTCGCCCAACAAGTGTGCCCCGCCGCCGGCGCCACCGCAGGAGGAGGAGAATGTGACAATGACAACGCTAATTAGCGAATTCCAGCCAAAATGCCGCAACAATCCATTTGATACCAATCGACAGGCGGCCAAAACTGAATCCGAGTCAATCTCACCCGAAATTGAACAGCAGCGTGCGACGAGCATCCTTAAGGATTCGAACTACAAGCGTGCTGCGCTCGCCCAGCTTGTGGTCGCCTCCATGGAGCTGCTGCGGTCCCTGCCCAATGAGGCCGAGGAGAATCTGAAGCTGCTGATGACGCCCACCATACGCGAGGCCTTCCGGCTTGTCCAGCTGCAGGGCAACGAATTGAAGGTCAATCAGTTTTAGGCAATGCTTGTTGAGTTTTATTTTGATCTGTAGGCGCAGCTAAACACGCCCCTACGTCACCGCTCTCTCTCTATCTCTCCCCCCCGACCTCTTATTTGAAAACCCCCCGTTTTAGTTCTGTGGATCACCTGTGTAGCTTTTTATACCGTTTAATCAAAGGCTACGTTTACGTCGCACGCTCAAACTCTCTCTCTCTCTCTCTCTCTCTCTCATAACACTCACCTACATGCTCTTTCTTAAGGAGCCCATTCATGGCGCTCATGCTCGCGATCAGATCGCAATTTTACTTGATATTTCCTTGCGCTTATGACTTTTGGACATAGACAGTGAAATTCCCTCTTGAAGTTGAGTTTTCGTAGCAAACAAAAACTTAATGGAGAATATCCATGGTGCAAATTTCATCATCATTATCTAGAATACATTATCATATTTGCTGGCGATATTTGATTGACGATATCAAAGTAAAATCAACGCATTGCGAATCGCTGTGAATGGGCCACCATACTGGATTTGGACAATGTAGTCTACTAACTGCATTTTCATCGTTCCATCATGAGGTTTCTTCGTTAGGTTTTAGTTTGTAGGGACGAGGTGAAGAGGCATTGGCAACCCACTAACACTCTTTCCTAAAAACAGAAAATAAACGAATAAGATTCATGGTGCAAACTTCATCATCTCAATCCACTCTTAGACTGTGTTCACGTGAGGTATTCCACCTCGGTTTTCTATCGATATCCTTACACAATTGCTGCATTTTTCAGCTCGCATTTTCACAAGGGGTTTTGACCCAGGGATCTTTTAAATTTCCCTAATAAGATACATATTTAAACAACAGTCGAACTACTCTATAACAAATTTATCTCCTAAGCGAAGCTTTTCTCGTTATAGAGAAGTTTGACTTCCCCTGAGAACCCCCCGTGTAAATGCAGTCTTACTCGACCTGCCTAACCGCTGCCCGCACTTACCCCCCACGGCGGGCAACCCATTTCAAAGTAAAAGCTCAACATGTCAGCACAAAGCAAACTTAACGAAAGTACAACTCGAAAGCTGCAATAAAGAAGAGGACGAGGTAGAAGAATTAGAAGAAACCACATTAGCGAACGTAAATGTAGAAAACGAAAATGAAAACGAAATAGATAAAGAAGAAGCAGCGTAAACAACGTAGTCCTGTACATTGTAACTATACTTAGCAACCCAATTTCCCCGCCCCATTCCCGGCCCCCACAGCACTGTCCCATAAATTCCATTATAGTCATTATATACTTAGTCTCTCTTTCTCTCTCTCTCTCTCTCGCTATTTCTTATGTGCACCTCCAATTGCTGTAAAGTTCCAAACTCCAACTTTTTAGGCTTCTTTATTCTTACGCAACGCAATGCTCTAGAATTTTTCCAATACGTAATATCAAATCAAAATAGTATTTTATAATAGTGGAACATGTGTACTATACTCGTATCATCGATCGCTATTATGTGTGCCTATGTAGCTAACCAAAAAATATTAAAAGTAAAGAAATATAGGAAAAACAAAAGATACGAAACGAAACAAATATTTTTGATGGCCTTTAAGCGTAGAGCAGCGCCATATAATCGAGTTACATAAATGTATTCCAGCCTATATATACTACCTATAAGCAAATGTATCTTATATATCTTAGCCTAAGAGCCGCTTCAAACTCTGAGATAACTGCAAAACATTAAATATATTATATATCAAAATGTATGTCCTATGAAACAAAACTGTATAAAACAAAAAGATGATAATGGCAACTATAAGAGCTGTTCTTTCAATTCTTTCAAAAGTACATACATACATATTCCAAGAGTTAAGAACAGATCTTAAAAACTTATACAAAACAAAACAAAATGAACAAATATATCATATTTCAGCTCAATGTTAACCTATACATATATACTTGAAAGAATTAAGCGTAAACTGTATTATAGTTGATAACTTGCATAAAATATTATATATATATATATATACACACATACATATAAATGGTATATTTGTAAATCTATTACATATACTATATGAAAGTAATCATATGTACTTATAGCGAATGTTAACTAAAAACAAAATCAGTGCCGCCCATTAATCCACGATTACCACCATTAAATGATTAGTCAAACACACACACACATACACATACACTAATGCTGCAGAACTATCGAAGTTTTAACAGTATTTTCTTAAATAACTCTTTCGCATAACATAACCTGAATTTAAGAAATTCAAGGATAAACTTTTCCATCAATGTAAGAAAACACTAAAGACTATCCGGCTACTTCTGGTTTCCACTTTGCGAAAATGAATGTCCCTTAATTGTTACAATTTTCACATATAGCCGTTGGGCCAGTGAATCGAATTCACAAGTGAAACTGGGAACGTGTAGGGAAATTCACTTTCACAGAATTTTGTCATAAATTGCATTTAACGATTATCGATTGTACTACCAAAAGCGTGTCGCCGATACTATCGTGAGTGCCATCGATAGTTTTGCAGCACCAACACACACACCACACACACAGACACACCTACATACATATACTATATAAAGCCTAGAGTACTTTATGCATACACCTCCTCGTATATTGTATGTGTGATCAAGTAGTCCCGCGCTGCCTTTAAACTAGCATACATTTTGTACCAGTGTGCGTACCTAAGAGGAACACAAACCTTACTTACAAATTCTCAGACACTTTGCACTATCGTCGCTTCTTAGCCTCCATTCAAACTTGGTCAACATTTCATAGCTTTAAAGTTTATTTTCGCCCAGCTAAATGAAACTCCCCATATTGAATAAACTACACACATGCGTACATGCATATATCCAACTATATAGATATATATATACACTTAGTTATATGCGTATTTAATGAGCTAAAGAGTACTACTTATATAAATGTACTTATATGTATTATAGTTGCCTCTTGGATATACAATGCGTGCATACATATACTCTATGTTGTAAATGTCTAAAAAGAATTCATTTTTATATATACATATGTATATGAAAACTATATGGAAACTATATTAGCTACATCGCTACAGATCTACAGATATACATACATACATATATAGTACACAAGAGTACTGCATATATAGTAACATATATACAAATTTTTTTCGCTTTCTGTGTTATTTATGTACTTGGCCATCTCTCTAGTTAACTCTGAACTTGTATTAACTTGTAAACTATAAGTGCGAAGAGTGTGTGGAAAATGAATAGGAAATCGAAAATCGAAAATGATGGAAGCAAAGTTTTTGAAATGCAAGCTAGTATGTACTTACAACTCTTCAAGAGTGCATTTGTAATATGAATGAAAATACAAAATTAAACAACGCTTTCGCAACTTTACTAAAACACAATTCAAGCTCTTTTTAATTCAATAACTGGCCAACCCTGGCGGGAGTTTTATCACTAAGCCAATAAATGTACATTTGGGACAGCTTCCAAGCTTTAGAATCAAGAAAACTTAACTACAGGTAATTTAAAGCTGACACGAAAACGTTTCAGGAGCATCAATTAGCATCAGGGCTAAATTTCCCTCAGGTGTTCCCATTCTCACATTTCACAGGATTTTGAGGATTGAATTCACTTGTCTTTAAGCTATGATTGAATTGAATTGTTATTGACTCCGAATTCAATGTACCAGGACAACAATAGTTTATCTTATACTCAAAAGAATCGATTGTAATACAATACTTTTGAGATTTCACCATCGATCCCAGTTTGGTGAGAATGGGATTGAATAGAATTGACGACTTTCCAAAGCAAATCCAGTTTAAAACGAGTAAGAACGTTGCAGTCGAACGTATCCGACAGCAGAATACTCTTTTCCCAGTCCGGTACAATTTGCTTATTTGTGGGTTGTCAAATTGAATGACTACCTGTAAAGGTGTGGGAGATAAAGATTTGCTCATTTGTGGCGGACGGGGTGCGGAGTCAAAAATTGTTTGATGCAGATTTGTCTAGGGGACCAATATAGTTTGAATGCCAAATTTGGTGGCTTAGCTGTGAAACTGTAGGAGATTTACCCCTGTGAAAAATGAGTTTTGTGGATAGCGGGGGAGGGGTGCAGATCTGTCAGGAATCTCAACATTAGTCTGTATGCCAAATTTGGTGACTAAAGCTTTAAAAATTTGGAAGATACAGGTTTTCCCGAAATTGTGGGGGAGGGGTTTGGTGCGGGTGGGCGATCTTGACACTTCATAAATTGAGGGTATACACCAACATGTGTACCAAGTTTGGTTGCTCTAACTTCAGGGGTGTGAAAAAAAATGTGTTCATACGGACAGAGGGACATTTGCCTTCGGGAACAGAGTGTAAATAGTGACAACACTTGGGAGGATTTTTGCGCAGATGTACCTAATAGAGTAGCCAAAATATGGGAGTTGAAAGAAAGATCCTAAGACCTGTTCACACTATCTTATATTTACGTGAAAAATTTGTTAATAAAACTCTCGCGCAGCACTTTAAAAATGACAGGCAAGTATTACTTTGCATTCAAACTATGGCGCAATAAATTTGGAGAACGCTTTACTCGTGCTAACAGCGGAAAATGAGAAACATATTACAATTGTAACATCAGAAACCTTTTTGGTTAGAAGTAGATCAATATTGCACGCAAATATGAGATAGTGTGAATGGGTTTTTACTTCCTCGCACTTGTTGAAGCCTGGAGAGTTGCTGTAAGTTCTAAATGTTGCTCAAGGCTAAAGGAAACCCGTCAAAATTGAAAAACCAGAGATTGGATTTCGCATACATTTTTTATATGCCACATTTCCGCGTTTATTATTTTGAAGTGCACGTGCACGTAATATATATAATCATATATGTAATATGTATATGTATATTAACACCTTTAATGGCTAAACTTAATTTAGTTATTACAGTTAGAGGACCTTAATTACAAAACTGAAGTTTGACTTTTCAATCTTAACTTATAATTATGGTGGCGCAAAAAAAAAAAATGCCTTAACTTGGTTTCATATTCATTTCTTTTCCTTTCCTTCGCTAACGTACTATTTGTTATGTGTTTTGTGTGTTTTTTTGTTTGTTTGTTTTGTTGTTAGTTTCTTCCTTTAACTAACAAAAGCTGCGCGCTGCGCTGCAGCCTCACATTATAAATAAAGTTGTTAAAAAAAATATTAAGGGGATGAAATAATCTGAGGTTTACGTACATAATACCTATGTATACCGGAACTAAAACATACGCGCAATAAATAGTTAACATTTGCATGTGGCATTCCATAGTGTAGTTGTGTGTGTGTGTGTGTGAAAGTGTGTGTGTGTGTGTACTATCATAAGCGTTATAATTAACTAAATTAATTAATATTTAAATCATTAAGAAGAAAAGTCCATTTATAAGCGTTTTCATTCGTTTTCACTATATCTTTTTTTCATGTCGTTTTTGTGGGTGTGTGTGTGGATGTGTGTGTCGGATGTGTGTGTGTGTGTGTGTGTATGAGCTATGAGAAATTGGCAAAATTAAAAACATTAAATTCGCGTTTCTCTTTTGCGCGTCAGGTGCATCTACAATACATTTCGAATAATGTACGACTATAATTAAGTAATTAGAATTAATTAAAATCAAAAAACAAAAACAAAAAAATTATTAAATGAAATAAATCCTGAATTTTGCTTTTAAACACGGGTTGGTTTTGCTGCTTATGTTTTATGCTGTTGGGTATTTTTATCCTTAATGGTTGGTTTGCTGAAGTTGTTTGGCTTCAAGTTTCAGAAGATATACGATGTTTCATTTTGTTGGAAGATCAATATGATCAGCAGAGCGAACGGGGTCATCTCGACTGATTGACTAATAGTTGAACTCCTCCTTCTTCTCCGAATCGCTGCGCAGATCGTTCATCAGCGGCTCGAAGCACGACTTCGGTATCATGGTGCCCACAATCTTCTCGCCCTCCGTTGTCTTCATGCGGATCACCTGCATTTTGCTGTTCGAGCGCGTGTTTAGTATGTGTTCCACGCGTCCCCAAACCGACAGCACAGATCCAGCCAGCACGTGATACAAACGTTGGCGCAAGCCCACCTGGAGAAGGAAAAGAGAAAGGTAAATTAGTTTACACCCAAGTATTTGATGCATAGAAACTCCCGATAGTCGATATTATGGATAGTTCTTAAATATGTTTATATCTTAGTCTTGGATTTAATGCTATTCTTAATTCTTAAAATAAGATATTAATAGACCAAACATTTTCATCAATAATCTATTTATTGGTGGACTGTTTTCTAAAAGTATTCTTGTGCGACTTCCAAAATATTATACGAAAATATTACTTTGCGTGTAATCTATTGCACCAAATAACTTGACGAATGTTTTGTCAGTGTTAGCAGCGGCAAAAGGGTTGCGTTTACAACACTGTGAAGTTGAAAGGCACACATTTGGTATGTTAATAGCTGAATATTTCGAAGATTCCCTAACAGATCTGATGAAAAGGCCAATGCAGCACAACAAATTTATAGAATTTGCATTGTATCGATATTATCGATAGGATAAAAAGCCTCGATAGTTGTTTATGCAGAGTGTAATCGCTTGATTGGCTTTGAACCGATAATATCGATGGAGGAAAAAGCCTCGATAGTTGCCTATACAGGGTGTAATCGATTGATTGGCGGTGTATCGATAGGGAGAAAAGCCTCGATAGTTGCTTATACAGAGTGTAATCGATTGATTGGCAGCTCCAGTGCCTGCGTGCTCACCTCGCAATCGTTGCCTAGACTGACGTTGCGACAGTTCCCATTCCAATAGGCGTGGGAGCAGGTGTGCACGGAGGCATCGTACTGTTCGGTCCAGTGTGGCTCGGCCTCCTCGCTGGCCACCTTGCGGTACTTCTTCTCCAGCTCGGCGAGCGACTCGTGACGAACTTGGAGGCCAGTGTTCGGGCGGTAGATCTGGCACATGATCTCCTTCTTGCTGCGCGGCTTCTTCTTCTGCGACTTGCTGCTGCTGTCCGAATTGGTGGCGCTGCGCGCCGGCTGCGGCTCAATAAGCACCACCAGGATGGCGGTGCGCTTCTGATTGCGCAGCTGATGCGATGTGTAGAAGCCCTCGTGCTCATTGAACAGATCCGCATACCTAATGGGGTGAAACAAAAAGAAAAATTAGCCAAGGCTCTAACTTTGATTTAGTTCCACCCACTTGTCGATCGCCTCCTGCCAGATCATGCCACGCTCCACGCGCACCGTGTGCAGCTCAGTGGGTGCCACGCCTGTGGCATGCTTGCGCACAAAGCGCACCAGACGCACACGGATCACATTCTCGCCCGCAGCGCCCAAATCTGTGAAGAGAGATAGAGAGAGAGAGAGCGATAAGGATTGAGACAAAAGAAATAAGAATAACTTTTCTCCTGATTAACAGCTTGAAATGTGGTTAATCAACACGAGAACTGCCAACAAATGTTAAAATCGGCTGCTTTTAAGGCTGTTGGGCAATAAAGTGAACATGGAGGACACAAATAAGCAGGTATTTGCTTGACAACATTTACAAATCGCTGCCAAATCGGTTTCTAGGCGTTTAATTTAAACTCTTAGTGTTGTTTGTTTACAAAGGGACCACAGAGAACGGAATTCTGTTTAGGGTTAAAGAAAAACTCACCAACAATGCCCAAATCAAAGCGTCCGCCGCGCTTGGCCTGATTGATGATGGCCGTCATGGTGTCGGTGAAGTATTTGAATAGACGATTTTGGAGGTCGACGGGGCAGCCGAGGATGCGATTGAGAAACTTGGATATGTTGTTGTAGTCCTTGTCGAGACTGAGGACGCCCGGATGGCTCTCGCTGTTAACAATGATGCCAACACCGACCAGAGCGCCGGCAATGTCCTTGAAGAACTCGCCACTGTAATCGGTGGGCGGTGGCACCAGCGGCGTCTCATAGCCCATTATGGTGCGCATAACGGACTCCAGAGCCTGACGGCCGTACTTGTTATCAATGTTGAACTGGGAGAGATCGCGCGTCTCTGTGGCACGCCGATCGCCGTGGGTGAGGGCGCCCAAGGACTCCAGACGCTTGGCCACCGTGGAGGCAAAGCGACGCTCGCCGGCCAGATCCGATATGAGAAAGATATACTCGGGTGCGTTCACCTGGTTAGAGCGATGCGTGCGTCCAAACTGCTGGATGGCACGATCGGCCGACCAGGGCAGCTCGAGTGTGATATGGACGCGACGACGCTGATTGAAGACGCGACGATCACTTTGTAGCGAGATGCCGCTGGAGGCGGCCTCCGAAATGATGGCCACATCCTTTTGGCCGTCCATAAAGCGCTGCTTCTCCGTTATGTTGAGCGTCTCGAGCGGCACATCCGATTCTGTGCGCGATTCGTACTGTATGGAGCCATCGTCGCTTTGGACAACACGACCACGCCGGCCAGTCATCTCGGCCACGTTGTCGGGCCCGCCCAGCTCATCGATCAGCTGGTCCAGCGTGTTGGGCGGCAGACGGGAGCCGAGACGCTCGATTTTACGCAATAGCTCCTCCTTCATGGTGCAGGCCCGCTCGATGGCATCCTTGGGCGGCGGGCCATAGTTCAGCTTGACGCCATTGACGCCCACTGGTGTCATGGTGCCCTTGAGCTCCTGTTTCTTTTGCAACAGATCCTGGATTTTGTCCTGTGTGGACAGCTGCTGCGACTTGCGGCTCTTGGCCGCATTCAGCGCAGCGACAACTGTTGCGGACATGGCTCCCGCTGCCACATTGCTGCTGCTGGCGGGTGGCGTCTCCTTCTTGATCTTCGGCTCCTTTGTTTCCTTCTTGGTCTTCTTCTTGGACTTCTTTTGGGTCTTTTTGCTGCCGCTGGACTTCTTGGTGCGCGCATTCACCCAGGGATCAATGTCGCTGTCGCTGCCGCTAAAGAACGGATTGAAATCGGAGCTGGCATCGCTGGCAACGCTCTGGCGATCGCTGTCCCCATCCTGCTTGTCCTCATCGCCGTCCTCGTCCTCATCATCATCGTCATTGTCCTCGTAGGCATCGTCGCTGTCAGCTGCATCCTCGCTGTGCTCCGCCTCGTCTGGTGTATCCTCCTCGCTGTCGCTGAGCGGCCACGAGTCGCTGCGTTTCTTCTTCTTTGATTTAAGATTGCCGCCGGCTGCGCCCTTACGCTTGCTGCGAATGCCACTAGCGCTGTTATTGTTGTTGTTGTTATTGCTTAGCAGACCGGGCGTGTCCGCCTGCTTCACAGCCGGCGCCTCGTCGTAGAGGCCCAGAATGCGATTGATCCGATTGCGATCGGGCGCTGGAAAGTGACGCTCCACAAACGATTGGAAGACGCCTCTGCAAAAAACGATGCATAAAGTTCAATTCAAAGTAGTTCAGATACATAGAGAAGCATATTTAAAGGAAATTATTCACTCTGAAAGCCCATGAAATCTGTAGGCAAGAGATTAACTGATTTAAATGACAATAATGTGGCTCAAAGCTCGAATAGTTGGACACATTTTTAACTGTATGGCTTCTATAAGATATTTCCAATTGTATTATAACAAAGTATTCCTAATTGCATCTATTAAACCTTAGTAAAAGCTCATGACAGAAGATATTCTTTGACTGAAAACGCTTAAGCTCAATTTCAAGACTGTTCTATTCTTCTTATCGCTATGGGCTGACTAAACTAGACCAAACTAAACTGTTAAGTTGGCCGCACAAACTCACTTGGCTGTGGACACAAAATCGGTGAGTTCGCCATCATCGCGCTCCAGTTGATCGAGGGTACGCGCCTCGCCGGTGGACTGGAGGCCAATGACCACACACTTGCCATACTTGATGGACTCGCGGGCAACGAGCACCGCATGGTTGACCTTGGCCGCAATGCACAGATATTTAAAGAAGCGCTGATGCGATGACCAGAATTGACCCCACATTGTCTTCTTCATGCGGCTCTCGGCGTCAATGAGCTCAGCGGCCTCGGTGAACTTTTGCATGGCCTCCACCCAGAGCTCCACAGACTGATCATAGATTTTACGAAACTCCTTGGACAGCGGCACCTCCTCAATCTTAAAGCTGACGCCCTTGAAGCTCAGCTGTCGTGCAATATACATGCCACGCAGCTTCATGTCCATGGCCACAATTTCCATGGCGCCGACACCACTATGTTTAGAGCAAGATGATTGATTAGTTAAGTGATTAAATGGATGTCGAACACTGAAACTCACCGACGCTCAACGGCGGTAATAAAGTCAGCAAAGCCTCCAAAGGCCGTGCCCTGACCCCACAGGCCCAGGCGCACCATATAGGCCATATTCTTTGGCTCAGAAGCGCCCGTAGCAGAAGCATAGACAACTCGCGCCTTTGGCAGCTTCTGCTGCAGCTCGAGCACCGTTTGGCCCGTCTTTGTTGGCTTGCCGGATCCGACCGGGCACAGATTCTTGGCCTTGTGGCACTCATCGAATATGATCAGGCCCTCAAAGTCCTCGCCGCACCACTGCAACAGCTGACGGAAGCGGGAACGATACTTGCCCGTCTTGTTGTTCGACTCCCCAATCAGCGCCGAGTATGTGCTGAAGATGACGCCACGTTTGCAGTTGTTGTTCGTATCCGAGCTGATCTTGGCGTATTTAAACTGCAAAGGGAAGAAAAGGTTTGTTAAAGCATTCGTATTACAGCAAAGAACAACCTTCCGTAACTACTTTAATTATTTAAATAAAAAGCTAACAATTATGCACTTGTAATTATTTCTTAGTAAGTAATTCAATGATTTGATAAACATTATCAATAAATTAAGTGTTAATTCTTTACAAATTACTCAAGTAATTGTGTAGAGCAAGCTGAATTACTTAAGTATTTAGATGCAATTGTAATTCAATGATTTTTACCAACATTATCAAGAAATCAAATATTAATACTATAGAAATTACTTGAGTAATTGTATAGTGCAGACTCAATAAAGTAATTAAATACGTTTCAAGCACAGTTACTTAAGTAAGAGCTATAGATTTCGTCGCACCTTGTTGAGCGCATGGACTTCGATGCGTGTGGCTCCAATGTCGCTGAGATCGCGCTCCGCATCGTATTTGAGATCATTGGACACGGATATCCAGAGTGCCTTCTTGCGACCCTTCAGGTAATTCTCATAGATGATGCCCGCAATGGTGCGACCCTTGCCAACACCAGCGCCATCCCCAATGAGGAAGCCAGCGCGACTGCCATCGGGCAGCAGATGATCGTGGGCCTGCGAGGCGTATGTGATGGATTCCAACTGGAGGGCGCTCAGCTGACCGCTGTTGATCGTCTGGCTGGGTACGGATAGCTTGTAGTAGACATCGCACGGTTCCACGGAGCTAAGCGAGGCGGTCTCCACCACCGCATCCGGATGCTTCTTGCCCAGCTTGACTGCAAGCGAGGAGATTAGGTTATAGGTATATCTTAAAGGTTTGCAGTTTTAACACTTACGCTTTGCCGGCCAATAGTCAGCATATGTCTCGGCCACACCCATCTCCTCATAGTCAACCTCATCCTCCTCCTGCTGCACATAGACGGCCGCCGAGGCAGCAGCCGCCGCCGCCGCCGCTGATGCCGCATTACTGCCCGTTCCAGAAGCATTCTGCAATTGACCTTGCGGCTGCGCCATACGCATCGGCTGCATGAACAGCTGCGTCATCACATGGTTGGGTATCCCGCTGGTCAAGTACTCTGGATTCAATGCAATCAACTTCTGTAGCTTCTCGAGCATCATGGTGTTCACTTTCATACCACCACCGCCTGCCCCCATTCCGGCACCGACAGCAACCGGCGCAGGGCTGTTGCTCTTCAGGATGCTGCCGCTGACAATGCTGGACGTTGCGGGGGCTTTGTAGGGTGTACGCTGGGGCGTGGCAGTGCCCGCATAGCTCACTGCAAGACAAGTGTGTAGGTGTTTGGTTGTGATTCGTTGTTTTAGTTGTTATGGTGTTAATCGTTGCAGTATGCGGTGGATGATTGGTGTGAATGAGCGAAGGAGATGCGATACAATGAAAGAGATAGAGAGTGTTGCTTGTGATTAGTATGTGAATTGTAATTATAGCTAAGCTACAAATCGATATGGATTAAATGCATAGCACATAAGGTCTCAACGGGTTTGCCATTTTCCAGCTTCCAGAGATGGATAGACCCTAAGCAGCACAGTAAAAAGGAATAAGGATATCGAACTATTAAGCGGAAATAATTCAGCAATTGTAATGGATTACACTAAGGCCATGCTTCTAGATAAAGTTGTGTAGACAAAGTAAGGAACAACCTATCGAAGTCCTAGTAAAACACAATGAAGGGAGATCAAATTCGCGAAGAGAGGAGATTCACAGTTCAAATAGTACGGAAGCTCAAGCTGTTGCTGCGCGAAAGTTTAGCTTACACATATTGTTGTGTTATAAAGCACCTTTTGAAGTCTTGGTAGTACGGAAAGAAAGTTTAGCTTTCACATTAGGTGAAGCTCTTCAAGGTATTAGGAGATCTAAAGCTATCTGTTGCTTCGCCAAGGACAGGAAGAAATGTTTGAATTCTTAGCAGCACAACAAGGTATCTCGGAGCGCACCAGAGACTTTATATTTAATATTCAAGTAGACTTTGTTAGGTTGAGCCCGAATCCAAATAAGCTCTTATATTTAATACAATCTTCTTTTGAATTGTCATTGCAAAGGTAAAAGGAGAGTTCGTTATAAAATTTGACAGATCAATGTTGATTCAAAAGAGACTTGTAAGCGAGTTTGCACGCATAGTAGTCCTGCAAGTCTGGAGGCAGCTCCTTAGGGTTTTCTAGTGAGTTCCGATTATCTTTCTGCCGGATAACCTGATGTTCCTCCTTCCATTCCAAAGTGTACTTAACGGTCTTTGTTGTTGATTTCTGACGTTGAGAAGATTTCAATTTAGTATCGCCAATATTAGTAACGGACTTGGAGCTAAAGTTCGGGTTTCGATACAGGAGAATGAGATTCTTGTCTTCCTTCTTTGTAACCGGCAATTTGTTTTCTAAACGACGTTCTCGTAGCAGAGCTGAGAGACGCGAGCGAAGCAACTTCACATTTAGCGTAGGGACTGGGAACTGCACCGAGTTGTACCTTGATATCAGTTTATTCTTCCGCTTATAACTGTTGCGTTTTCCCTCAATGAACGTGCTGGAGGCGTTCGCATTGGTATCATCTTTGATGTTCTGTATGATCAAGTTGGAGCTGCCATTTCTATACATTGCCTTGTTATCCTTTTGGCTGCTCTGTGTAACCCAGTAGGAGCTGCCACTCATATTCTCATCCTTGTACTTTTTACTATCCTTTACATTCTTCTGGTTCGCGTTGCTCTGTACAATCAAGTTGGGAGCCCCTTCCTCAACTTTATCAACCCACTGATCAACATCCTTGACAGGTATCCCCATCAGCGATAGCTTATTCGAGCGAAGCAGCTTTTCAACCGTCCGACTGCTGACTGTTCTTGTGTAGTCCGCTCTTGGCACCAACGTGCTCACAATATTTTTCTCCATTATCTCCCATACATCGGCGTTGGCGTTATAAAACTTCGTCATGGCCTTGGTTACCTTTGCCCTAATCACATCCTCCGTCTGATTGAATGTCGAAGTAGGCAAAATAGATACATTGGAGGATATCGGAGCCTTGGAACTCTTGATGCTGTGGCAGCTGTTGCAGCTATCGGTGCTGCTGAGGCTGATGCAGATATAGCTTTCGCTGCTGCTGTTGCAAATTTTGGTCTCGATGTTGTCAATTTTGTCTTCGATGTTCTCAACTTTGGTTTCGATGCTGTCAACTTTGGTTTCAATGTTGTCATTTTTGGTGTTGATGGTATCAGTGACGACGCTTTTCATTTTGTTGACGATGTTGTCACTGTTGACGCGGACAACGCTGATCTTGCGGCGGCATATCGCTGAAGTGGATTTACTTTGCACTTGCAACGACCTCTTCATGTTATTTCTATTTGAATTCAAATAATGTAAATTTTTAAAAATTGTTAATTTTGTAGTGCTGCTTGTTACGTGTTGTATAATGCTATGTGCTCAGATAATATGAGAGATTAGAAAGTTCAAATTGAAAGCAGGGTGAACTAAGCTTGCTTAGAACAGCTGCCAGGTTCAATTCACCCCTACTTTTTAGAGAAATACGGTCGAAGGGGTAAAATCCACGACGTTTTCGTTGGTTAGGGAGATTCTGTCAGGATGTTTTAGCCCAAGAGCCGGACAGGAATAGAAAAGAAGCTCTACAATTTCATCCTGTTCTGTGTGTATACAGAATTAAGTGTAAAGGGGAGACTGGCTGCAGAACTACCGACCAATCAGTGGACGTAAGGACGCGACTCATCGCAGAGCATCTTTCCGTTAGGATCTTCAGCTATTATTTATATTATTGTGATTTCTATTAATAACTATAAAAGGCGGATAGAATATAGACCAACTTGATGGAAGAACAATACCACAAAGGATACAGCATAGTGTTGCATGATATCTTTTCGTGTCTTTAAGCTTTAAGGTTGAGGACGAACTAACAGATTATGCAAATGTTAGTGGAAGCGCGACGTTTAATAGGTGGCAGCACTGTTGTCCAATTTGAGGAATGTTAAGGTCATAAACATACAAAAGGAAGCGTACAAAAGGATACTTACATACTAAAAAGGTAAATCGTAGAAATTGCGCCTTACATACGCTCTCACACTCACAAACACATGCATTCAAAATGTTCATTGCAGGAACAGGAAATAGGACAACAAATTAACAATAAATAGAAGGGAAGATCGACCAATATTTAAAATCAGACTGGCTTGACCAAAATTCTCGAAAATTGTGATTATATTTGGCTTATGGTTAGGATGGGACGGCAAATCACCTCCCTTAGGGTGACCTTTTATAGACCATCTGGTCGATCTACCATACAAAGGGTTTATACTCTGTTCTCAAAAGGAAAAAGCCTATTTTAGGCTTACTTTTTTCCACTGTTGCATATTTACAAACGAACTGAAGCCTTTCATCCCAAAAACATTTAAATTCTGTTGTTAGCATTTTTAGCAAAGCTCAAAAGCGAATAGTGCTGTTGTAGAAAAGGGATTAAGATAAACAAGTAATAATGCTTTGGGCGAGTAAGCACGACTACGAGATTCTGATAATCCCAAACACATCAAGCAGTTCAGCGGCAGCGCAAGCAAGCAAGCAATGCAGTTTACTTGGCGACTGCGCTGCTGTTTCCCTCAGCGAAAACATTTTCTTGTATAACTTCTCGTTATTTTCCGATGGTCATTAAATTTTGACAATAGATCAAGAGTTACCCAAGCATCAGGTGTGCCAAAATTCAAAGCAATACCTTCAAAACTGTGGCTGTAAATTGTTTTTATTGATTTTCAGGGGTGTGAGCGAAAATATTTGAAACATATATATGATATTATACAGACGGACAAGACTAGATTGACGACTGTTGATCCTGACCAATAAGAACACACATTCTAATACATTACAGGGTCGCAGATATTACATTCGTACAGTTTTAGTACGCCCTTCAACCCGTTATGGGCACAGGGTAAAGAATGTTGCCAATTCGTTCACAGATTTGACAGCTTTGCCACGTTTCTGCAATTGGTGCAAGAGTCTGGCAACTTTGTGGCACCTTGAGTGGAGAGTCGATAGCCGAAACTGTTAGGTATATCGATAACAGACAGTGCAGGCAGTTAAAGTACAAAGGATGTTTGTAATAAATAATACACACACACACATAGACTCATACACACATGCATGCACAGACACAGACACAGGGTGTTATTACGGTTATTGTAACGCATTTGTTCTTGGTTGTTACCAACATTACAGGACTTACTCTGCGCCAATAAAGACGCGGCCATATTCAAATTGGCAGCAGAGGCGGCTGAAGTTGAAGCGCCTCCCCCACCGCCGCCGCTGGCAAAGAAGCCACTGTTGTTGTGGTTATTGTTGTTGTTATTAGGTACAGTGCCTCCCTTGGATGCCACATAGGCGGCGAGACTCATTAGATCGTTGGTGCTGAGGCTGTTGAGATAGTTGCCAGCGCCGCTGCTCAAATAGGCGCTGGCAGAGTTAAGGCTGGCAGCGTTGCCACTGCTGCTGGCGCTGCTGTCGGCAGGGTTGCCACTCTTTGGATTGATCCTGGAGCTGGCGGTGTTTGTTGTTGTGCTGCTGCTGGCGTTGCCCAGTGCAGCTGTGGGCGGCGGGTGGCGGAGGTGGCAATTTAAAGCAAATAAAATAAAACAAAGCAACAACAACAAAAATACATAAAACGTTAGAGCGAGAAAAAGAGCGCGCGTGTGTGTGGAGAGATCGCGCGTGTGTGTGGAGAGAGCGAGCGGATTCGAGTATGCAGCAGTAGAGTTGTAAAGAGAGAAAGAGAGAGAGAGAACAAGAGCACAGCGGCATTAATTACGAGTTGAGCTTTCAATTTTTTTTTTTTATTTGCTTTTACTAACTGCCTGACGCAGTGTGCGTGTGCGTGTTTTTGTGTGTGTGTGAGTGCGTGAGAATGTGTGTGTGTATGTGTGTGTGTGTGTGTGTGTAAATGAGAGCGCGTGTATTAATGTTGCAGCCAGCATCTGGTCACACTTACCCGTCACTTTCTTTGGCATGCCGCTTAAGGATTTCTCAACGGGCACTTTTGCTGTTATTATCGTTGGCAGCGAGGTAAATTTGCCACCTGCCGCTGTTCCTTTGATTGAGTGCGTCACAATTGTTGGCCGCACCGTTGTAATGTTGTTGATATTGCTGCTGTTGTTGTTGTTATTGCTTATGTTGCTTGCGTTGCTGTTGTTGGTCAGCAGCAAGGATGTGCCCTTTGAGCCGCTGTTTCCGCTGAGCAGCAGCGAGCTTCCTTTTCCGGTGGTACTGCTGCTGCTGCTGCTGCTGTTGTTGTTGTTGTTGATTATGATTATGTTATTGTTGCTGCTATTGCTGTTATTATTATTATTATTTATATTATTGCTGTTGCTATTACTATTTAACTTAATAAATGTCTCGCTGCTTGCTTGCTTGCCGGTGTTGATGCCAACACCGCTGCGAATGTTTTGCGCGTAGGTAACTGCAGTACTCAGATCACGACCACCCCCTGCAACAGAAGCATTGAACGAGGATAAGGATTAATAAAGTGCGAATTCAGGATGAGTTAAGGATGCGATATGATCTACGGGAATGTAAGCTGAGTACGTGTGGTAATCGATACTTTTCGATAACAATCATTGATGACATCACTACTATTGATGATACTATCGAAACAAAAAAGTTAGTTTCAATAAATATGTTTGTAAATCAGCTGATTTTATCATATCTCAATTACACCATTATTCATTAATAGCCTGTACACACCAAAGTGGGAATTCAGGATTAGTAAAGGAGTGTGTAAGACGATTACGGGTGGTAATCGATACTCTTCGATAACAATCGTTGATATCACTACTATTGATAGTATATCGAAACAAAAAGAAAGTTTCAATAAATATGTTTGTAAATTAGATGATTTTATCCCATCCCAAAGCTCAACATTAATAACAACATTATTCATTAAGAGCCTGTACACACCCATCTCATATTTACGTGCAATATTGTGTTACTTCTATTGTCACCAAGTGTGACCAGGTTTTTATTTCGGCTTAGACTCATGTATGAATTTTGAGCCGTGTTTCAATGTTTCCTATCAATTCTGTCAGTGCTTTTAAGCTTGTGAACAGTGAACAAGAATTAAGTTTGAAAATATAACACGTAATTATTAGATAATGTGAAGAGAGACATATTTCATTGTACAAAAGCAATTAAAAGTAAAGATTCATTGATATAATGAAGAATAGAATAAATATGGATTGGAGCGGGTTGTACTCGATCTTCTCTCCGTCACTCACACGGGTACTTTTTCCCCCTTTGGGAAAAGCAACAAGCTTCGTTTTGTAATAAGAAATGCTTCAATTTGTGAATAAGATAAGAAATATCTGGGTATATCTAAGTGTACATAAGATTTTGAAACTGATCCTTTAAATATGGGGGAAAAATACCATTGTATTGGGAACTGAATTAAATAGAATGACTATTATTAATAGAGGTATTCCTGTAAGTGCTTTAACTTTCTTTTTTGTTTGAATCTCTCATGTCTTGAATGATTCATGCGGAAAAACAATCGCTGGCACTATCGATAGTATCGTTACCATCGTGGGCTGCTCCTTTATTGTAACTATCGAAATGCAACGTTGTGCATTGAATTTGTAGCCTTGTTTCTTCATTTTGCATCTTACATCTTAAACTCTTGAACTTTTGTCTGCTTACGAATTTGTTGCGCTGCTATCGATAGTTGAGACTATCGTTATCAAACCCATTGTTGTTTCTGCCCACTCTCCGCTCGTGCATTTATCATGGATTTCAAGTTATAATTAATTATAATTTCTGGAGTTGCATTCTGAGTGCGCAACAAATTCGATTCGATTCGTTTCGTTTCCGTTGCTGTTTCTATTGCCACACCCAATCCCCTCCCTCCCTCCCTCTTGCTGCAGCTGCTTAGCTGGATTGCTAACTGCGTTATGTGTAGGCTCAGACTGCCCCCGCCCCCGCTCCGTTCCCGCCTTTTAGTTGTACATACATATACATATACATATACATATACATATACATATATGAATGTATGTGCACCTATACATAATGAGTACATAATTAGCAAATGTAGGTGTGTGTGTGTGTGTGTGTGTGTGTGTGTGTGTGTGTGTCCAATTACCAGAGGGTAGCGGAGTGGTGGAGCAGTCACCTGCTGTCAGGGGGTGCACAAGTTCTGCCCAGCTGCAGCAGCTACATCTCAAGACGCAGCGCGCTCCCCCCAGCCCCGGAAAACAACCCCTAGCGACAAGTGGCCACACATACTCTCTCCCTCCCTCCCTACCCCCCGCACCCAACACGCGGTCACTGTTTATGACATTGAAATGAAAATTGAGTTGTGCTGACACTGACAGAGACGCTCTTAATACCCTGTATCAATTAAATGTTCCCTGACGGGCATATTGAAAAACAAGTGCAAAGGATGAAAAAAGACATCTCCGACCTAACAAATAGTCCTGAGAATACAGCTAGTTTAAAAAGGTATCTTTGATCTTATAAAGTTCCAGCGCACTCTCCGTAGGGTGAGCTTTTTGAAGCACTCCTAACGATCTTATATGTGGTATGTAGAAAATCTCCGATCCTAGAAACTATATACACATCCATCTCATACATAAAAAGAGCCAGAGTAGGCAAATTTAGTATGTGAAAACTCTTTACTTAATCCTTACTTATTTCATATATTAAATATCTAACGTTTTGTTCTTTGTTGAAATTTAAATTCTAGAAACTATATACATATCCAACTCATAGATAAAAAGAGCCAGAGTTAGCAAATTTAGTATGCGAAGACTCTTTACTTATTTCTAACTCATTTCATATTACAAATATCTATCGCTCTGTTCTTTGTTGAAATTGAAGGATTTAGATCTTTGTTTCTTTCATAACGAGGGTATTTTCTAGTCGAACACTCACAACTAGAGCATGCTTACTCGTTTATTCATAACTTACGGCGTATTTATTATTGTATATACTATTTACGCAAAACAAACAGAAAAACTGTAGAAATACATAGGAACCACAAGAATACCAGCAATCAAAGTTAATTTCGTTAGAAAATTGTGAGAAATAATCTAGAATTTACAATATAGACTTATATAGGGGGCGGAATAGTTGAAATATGTTATAAATATTTGCTTCACATGAAAGTTGACTTGAATTCAGCCGGAAATCATGAACTGTTGAGGCGCAGCCAGCTTAAGAATGTGATTTTCCCAAATGGGTGGTCACTTCTTTACCTTCCTTGAATGCGTAATGTGCGTGGTTATTTCTTTGGTTATAAATAATATATAATTATGGGCAGAGTGTGGAATTGTGTTGCATTTGAATTGATTGTTAATTAAGAGCTTTGCAGCTGAGCTCTGATTGAAGTGCATTCAACAGAGAGAGAACCACGTCGCTAATGATGACGCACTGCTGGACGCTTCAATTGAGCTGTACATATACATATATACTATCTATATACATATATGTAATATGTATATCTCCTATATAGGTACTACTTCAGCGAGCATGTGCTTGTGCGGCTTAAGCAGCGCCTTACATGATTCGAATTTGCGTCAGAGCGCGATTCGCATATGAATATACATACACGCAAATATGGACGGGAAGATAAATAGATAGATAGATGGTTAGATAGATATGTGCACACATACTGGCTGCAGCTATGTGTTGCAAGAGCCCGTCTCATGCAACGCTTCACAACCAAAGATGAACATCTGCTGCAACCAACCCACAGCCGTGGGCGTGGGGAGGAAAATAGGAGACGGCCTCCTCTCCCTCAGGATGAACTCCTTGATTGTGCGGTTGCTTGCAACTCCGTTGCAGGTGCAATTTGGCTTGAATTTCATTAATATTTTAGTTTGTAATGCAAATTGGCATTTAATTAATATTCTGTGCTCGCTTCTCGCATGGCAAACTCAATAGAACTGACCCTACTAAAATATTCCCCCAATGGCAAACTTCAAACAGACGAACATCATTGGAAAACCATTGCATTGTTTTATTTCTTATTTTGTTTATTTGCAATACAATAATTATAGTTGTTCCTTAAACATTTCAAAGCTTGCCACAAATGCAACTTGGTTCAAAAGAATCTATGTCAGACACTTGAAGCAGGATCAAGTTATAATAATTTAAATAATTCTGAAAATGTTGAAACTCTATCGATGGTTTTTACTCCCGTACCCATAAAATGGGTAAAGGGGTATTACATCTGCAAATGTATGTCAGACAGAAGGAGACATCTCCGACCCTATAAACTATATATATTCTTGATCAGTATCAAAGAGATTTCGATTTGGCCATGTCCGTCTGTCTGTCCGTCTGTCCGTCTGTCCGTATGAACGCGTCGATCTCAGCAACTACAAGAGCTAGAGACACCAAATTTGAAATGTAGGTTCCTGTATACCATACGCAGATCAAGTTTGTTTCATATTTCAGATATCTCCCCCCGTTCCCCCGCAAATCGATTAAAACCGATTTACAGTAACAATTTTCAAGATATAGCTTTAAGATTTGGCACGTACAATACTTAAGTCTCTCTTAATATACTGTCCAAATTTCAAGTCGATCGGATAATAAACACGGAAGTTATTCACGAAAGAAGATTCAGTGATGCAGCGAGAGGAGGGAAGAAGAAGCACAGCCACCAATTAAAATGCCTCGCTTGCGCTGTCGTTTTTGCCGCCTGTGTGTGTGCGTCTTTGTGTATGTGTGTATGTATGTGTAAGTTTACGTAGATGTGATTGGATATTTTAGACCTGGGTACAGGGAGTTTCATAGTCGGGTATACTCGACTATAGCATTCTTACTTGTTTTTACATATTTTTCCTCGTTTCAATTGATACAAACACTTAGAAAAATGTTCAGTTTAAAACCATTAAGAAAAATCATTTTAATATTCCTTTTTTACAGGAAGCAAAGCCAAAGACAAAGCCAGTTTTGCTTGATCAGAATTGATGGTCTATGGAAACATAAATGATTATCAAATTAGACACAGAGTTTTGGTCTTTACATCTTTGAATACGTTCTTCGAACATGTTTATTAACCCTAGCAGAGGGTATTATAATTGTGTCTCGAAATGTGTAATGGACTGAAGGAGACGTTTCCGACCCAACAAAGTATATATATTCTGAATCAGCATGAATAGCCGAGTCGATATAGCCATGTCCGTCTCTTTCTATACAAACTAGTC
Source organism: Hirtodrosophila confusa (assembly GCA_035043065.1). Taxonomy (NCBI): domain Eukaryota; kingdom Metazoa; phylum Arthropoda; class Insecta; order Diptera; family Drosophilidae; genus Hirtodrosophila; species Hirtodrosophila confusa. The sequence continues at coordinate 14,450,841 of JAWNNI010000242.1, read as the reverse complement.
TCTCAGTTTTAAAGCTATCCTAATGAAACTTGGCACAGATCCTTCTTTTAGCTGCAGACATTGCATATGTCGGAACCGGCCGGATCGGACCACTATAACATATAGCTGCCATAGAAATAATCGGTCGACAACTATGTTTTTGTATGAAAAACTTGTTTGTTTATAAAGATATCCTCATCAAACTCACTCAAACCGAGTCTCTGAAGAGCTTATACAATCCGAACAAACTTGATTAAAACCGGACTACTATATCACACAGCTGCCATAGGATCGGGTGAAAAATGAGTTTTTGTATGAAAAACTTTTTGTATTACACCCAAACTAAGTGAGAGTTTTATCATACTTCATATAGTTTCCCTTAATTTGATCAAAATCGGATCACATAGCTCCCATAGGAACAATCAGACGAAAAGTTTTGTATAAAAAGCAATGTTTTTTATAGGGTATATAACTTCCGCACTCCGAAGATAGCCGTTCTTCTTGTTTTTATCAATGACATGAATGAGGAATCATCTGGTGAAACCATAGCTCAAAGATCAAATTTATCGAAGCTATCAAACTACTAAAAATAGTTTTTCAACTGGGAAGATATATACATTTATATACGGTAATTTCTCGCTTATAATGAGTAGAGAAGTTGCTTATAGAAGTTATCCTACGAGGTATAGTCTTAAGTTATTCTAATACTTAAAAGTAATTAATGAGATCTGTGCGCTTTTTCGATTCCTATCGAATCTTTAGGAATCAAATTCGTTGTTCTGTTCCGAATTCCGGGAAACCATTAAACATTTGGTTTCAAATGTATAACTCTGAACTAATTTCTAGCTATGCAATATTGCTTTCAACTCCAAGGCAGAGTTAAGAGAGGCCAGGAGTTTGTCCTAATTGACGCAAATGAAACCACAAACATTCGGGAGAGAAACCGAAAATAGTTCACATAAATATTTCTTATGTTTAATATTAAATATAAAGCATTTTAGGTTTCGTGCTCAAAAGTTAGCTTACACATTCCACTACGGGAACTTAAATTTATTAAATATTCGTTTGAGAACACTCAGCACACCTCCCCACTCCCCCGTCGCAACCAAACTGGACACAAGTGCACAACAACTTTTAACTGAACTCTCATTCTCTCGCTTGTTCCTCTAGGGAACCGGACAGTCAAGTGAATAAGTTTCTGGCCCAATGCACGGAAGAAGTTGTGCCTGCCTTTGAAGTTGCCATGCAACAGAAATGATTTAAAAAAATATACAAAACGGGACGAAACATGAGAAACAAGTAGGGACTAGAAAATACCCTGTAGCAATTAGTTAGTTATTATTATTATGAGATATTTAATTTGAGTTATTTATATTGCGGAAATCCGCAACACAAACAAAAATAAAAGCCCTAAAGTACAGAGAGTCGCCAAATTCTGAATTTAAGAAATATATTTTTTGAATTTAGAAACTATTTCTACCAATTATAAATTATTTCCGACTTTTCGGGTGAGCTTTATTATAGGGAGATTTTCTTAATTTGATGGTATTTATATTTCGGAGTGTTTTTTGAATTTTCGAAGCGCTCTTTTCACTCCAACACACTTTAATACTTATTATGATTATGGTAGGGCCCAAGCTAAGAAATTTTACTATCTTCTGTTGCTAGAATAAGCTTCAAATGAAAAGTATAAAATATATAAAGCTAAATATCAATAAAATCATCAAATGCATAAGTAAACTTTAAATAAAAGGGTGCTCCAAAATGGTAAACATTGAATGCACTTTTAAAATGCGCATTCCGTTTCCCAACCCGCGACCCCCTAATGAAAAAATACCGAACGTGCCTATTTCCAGCGCTATCTTTTTTACGAAATGATAGCTGCCCTTATGCCATTACTTTTTACTGCGTTGCCTATCTTGTAGTATTGTAGTCTTTGGTTTATCGGTTGTAAAAATATACTATTGAATTTTTTTCCCTTTTTTATAATCTTTTTCGCAACCCGTCAAAAATTTTCTATGACCCGATATCGGGAAACTATGGTATACCTCATTAAGTCCATAATAAGCTCACTCACAATTATTTGGTGATAAAAATGAGCTGATTTTTTCAAAATTGAAATCATAGTCAACTAACTTAGCTGCTTTTTGTAGCAATAATGCTAATCATGCTGTGTATAAGGGTGTTCTATCGTTGCAAGCCAGTTTTCTTACGCCCGTCTCCTTTCTCCTTGAGTGATGGTTAAATATTCATCCCAGGAATTGAACAAATTGATCACTGTTATTCCAAACTTGTGAAATATATGAAATAGTGCACTACCTCTAAATATATTACACTCTTCTTGAAATTAGACATATTTTAATTTTTATTTTTTATTTTGTATTTTTATTTTTTATTTTTATTTTTTAATTTTATTTTTTTTATTTGTTCTCACTATAATAAGTAGTATAGTGAGTATATATAGTTGAATACATTTTCCTTGACCCGCTACACCCAGAAAAATAAATGCAATAGTATTCAGAAAATCGCCATAAAATAAAATTCCCCCTAAATGCCAAAAAAAAATTTCGTTTAATAGAAATAATTTCTAAATTTGAGAAATATATGTCTATAAGGTTAACTGCCTTTACAATTACAAAAGTACGACGACTTTCATCATTTAAGGGCATTTATTTTTCTGAGTGTAGGGGGTTCTCCGAAAGTACACTTCATAATTTACATATTTTGCACCTTACCAAATAAAACACCCGCTTCCGACTATAACATTTGTAAAACTTTATGCTCATTTAATTAATTTGTGCTGGAAAAACTATTTAAAATTGCCACTCGAGCGTTGGGTCTAGGCTTAATGGGAAGCTTGTTAGCTGGAAAACAGGCGACAGGCTGTCTAAAGTCTGTCAGTTGATGGCAAGTTTTGCGCTCAGTTTTCATACTATTGCCAGCTCATATGCTTTATAAATTGTATAAACAAAAGCACTTCAACTTACCGGGCACTTCTATTTGATCTGGATCTTCATCGTCATCAAAATCCGAGCCGGAATCATCTTCATTGAAGTCATCGTCGTCATCGTCCAAAAATGTTTTACGCTTCTTCGAAGTCTGCGAAAAATAAACAACATTTGTTCAGAATTAGCTCGTGGACAAAATGGATTAGAAATACACAAATACTTAAGGTCAATATTTATGTACACGTTTGAACAAGTGCTAAATCAACAAGCTATCAATTTCTGCCCATTTCACAATGCGGGGAATCACCGACAAAAAAAGCACACAAAAAAAAACAAACAAAAATGTAGCACACTTTTGAGCGCTCATATTACACAAAGAGAGCGAGAGATTGGGAGAGAGAGCACAGAGAGCCGCCTTTAAGATTGTTTAGAAAAAACGGCACAAAAAGCACGAGCCAAAAAAAAAAAGACGTGTATAAATCGCGATAGATGACAAACAAGAACAGACAAAAAAAAAAAAGAAAGAAAACTATTTGAATAAGACTCACACTCGAGTCTGGGAATTCGTTGGGTCAGCTGAGGTCAGGTTTTCAAGCTGTTTCCACTTGACACTCTCGACTGTTTCCACTGCTGTTGCAATTGCGACTGTTCCACTGCTCGTGTTGGAGCCAACTACGCCATGCTGTGTCGCTAACCTGGCCAGGACAGGCCGGGACCGGGACCGGGCTTAGACCCAGCACAAACGGGGACGGGGTCGGGGCCGGAGCCGGAGCTACAAGCGAAATTTCGGAGGCAAAACGCTTGCAGTTTTTCGGCGTCGACGTGTGCACAATCAACCCTACCCAAAACACCTCCCTCCCCACTTCTTTACCCCCATCACACACACGTACACACACACACCAGTCCCCCCTGCCTGCCCTTAGCGCACAAGCACCCCTGCGTTGGGGCGCGGGTGGTTGGCCTAACTTTAAACGGTCAGGAACAGGAACGGGAACGGGAACGGGAACGGGAACGGGAACGGGCAACCACCACTTGAATAACAACATTCAACTGGCACTCGCTGCACAGTGGTGCACACACTGTTCATATTTCAACGAAAATATCTCCCTAGGAAATACCTTAAAAAGCCTACAAATATTAGACTATTGTAGTCTCAAACGTCCTCCTTATTCCTCTTTATACTTTCGACTGCCTCTTACTGATCAGCATCGATACTCTTGGAAGTTTTACAATCGATAACATTGTTATTTATGGTATTTATCGAGTACCTTTGAAATACTTATTAAATACTTTTATAATATTTACCAGACAGATTGCAATCGTCACGCTTTTTATCGAAGTTTCTTTTCAGTAGTAGTATATCATTTAACTTTCCTTTTTTTTGATAAACTAATATTTATTTATTCTTACATTAATTTGAATTGATTGCGAACATCTTAAATGAAAGAAAGTATATGAATAACCTCCATAACTGAGGGAATATTTAGGTCTCTCCTGATAAATGAGTTTCTTACAAGAGGAAGGTTCCCGACCAATGACCTCATAATATATTTATAATTTAATCTAATTAATAGCGAACATCTTGAATAAAAGAAAGAACTTTAACAACCTCCATAACTGAGGAAATATTTAGGTCTCTCCTTAACTTTAGTAACCTCAATAACTGGGGGAATATTTAGGTCTCTCCTGATAAGAGGAAGGTTCCCGACCAATGACCTCATAACATAATTTAGCTTTGCTTCTAATGGCATTATGTGTGTATTAGCAGCAATGCCCCATATGGCCACTCCATATGTCCAGATGGACATAATCATCACCTTGAATAACAGTGCCTAGGAACGCAAGGGAAGCTTGCATGATACCTTCAACATCCATTGAAGTTTCTTGAATCGTGATTGAAGATAGATCGGGTTAAGGAGAAGATCAACGCAGGGCTCTAACAGAGTGTATTAAAGAGGTCAGAGGATGGTAGGCAAGCCTTTACCAGATTGAACAAAGCTTAGCTAAATTCCAATAACCTTACTGCAGGCGTCCTCCCAAAAAACCAATTATACAAAGGATGGTGTCGGAGAAGCCTCCAGGGTATTTAAAGCCTTGCTAGGCAAGTAGCCAAGGAACAGAAGTCTGCCTCTGTATCTTTCAGCAAAATAGCTGTCAATATACCAATATCATTATAAAAACTGTTGTTGCGCACTTAGTAGGAAGCGTCTACAATGCTCCGGAGAATTTAACTTTGGCAAGACTTGATACGTTGAATAGAAGTATTGCAAGCCGTGCCCCAGAGATTAATGCCCCGATTTAGAGTGGGCACAAGGATGACCTAATAGTCGCGGATTTTGGCAGCCGGAGAAAGCCCAAGGCCTAAGTAGCCAGTCCATCCGTTTATCCAGGAAGGCACAGGCCCGAATAATCCATCATTTAACAAAATGGAAAGACCAATACTTGAGGTTATTAAAACAGATTTCTGTGGCACCATTAGATAGTAATAATTGAATTATGTTACATTTCTTTAACATTCGAACGTTGGGTACGTTTTTAAAGCGAACTTACTGAACTAAGAATACAAAGAAGCCGTTTCTTGGATAACTAAACAAATAAATATACTTTTACTATCACATTCCAACTGCGGAGAGCTCATTAAAGATATGAACAATACATTTTCTTATTCGTAGCATAGTTTAGGATAGTTACAACTTTTTTTAACCAAGTAGAATATAAAATATTAAAGTTTTCACTCGAATTAACTTATTAACTTTTCGATTACACACATTGTTAACACATATATCGATATACCGTATTCAGCGTTGATCGATACATGGCTGATAATCGATTTCTTGATATATTATCGTTTATCAATAACGATGTGGATTGATTGTTTAACGAAAGTTGCACCAACGATTGTTTTTTGATAGTTTAGGAAATATTGATATTGAATTATCGATAGTATCGATATATTGAAATCAGAAGCGAACACAGCGCTTTAGACCCACGGTAGCGCACAGTTCGAGAAAGGGTTGAATGTTGTATTGTGCCTCACACACTCGCACTCGCGCACACACACACACACACACACACACACACACACACTCGCACACTCGCACATAAGGCAGTCAACGAAGCAGTCGAAAATGTTTGGCATGCAGAGATACCGAGCACTGCCAACTGCGAGCTGCGAACTGCGAACTACGAGCAACGAGCAGAGCAGAAACTACGTAGTTTGGCTAGGTATGTGTGCAATGTGGCAACCCCCATTGAATCAACCCCCCCAACCAACAGGCCGAAACCCCCACGGCTCCCGCACTGCTGTTAAAACAAAAGGATTGCCTGGTTAACTAACGGCGGGCCTATGCAAGGGTGTGAGTGAGGGAGAGGGGTGCGCGCTGTTGCCCCGTGGCAGAGGCAGAGGCAGAGAGGATGACAGGACGAGAGGACGACGCATGTACAGCGGCAATTAGAGCAAGACAACAACTGGCTGGTTGCCTGGTTGGTTGACTGGTTGGCTGTGTAGCAAGTCTTGGCTCCAAGTTGGCGCTGCCTCTGCCTCTGCCTATAGATAGAGATAAATCAATGACGGAACTTGCAACTTTGGGGCACACGAAAACACACGCTGATCCAAGCAGCAATTGTGCTAAATGTTTGCGGCAAGCGCACCCTACACCCTACGCCCTCCCTTCCTACACCCTACGCCCTCCTTCCTACACCATACCTACACCCATCCGCACCCCTCTCAGTCAGCCACAAAGCTACAACTACAGTGAATACACGAACAAAAGAACAGAAAGTACGGTTTTGTTGAACCTAGAGGTCGACAACTCTAACGATAGTTACACTATCAATGTCCAGTAATCAATTCAATATACTATCGATATCGATACTATCGATACTCTGCTTGGAGCCTTGAAATAGCTGGAGGTATTCCAATATCCTCATCTGCAGAAGCGAACAAAAGAGCACAGAGATAAGTTAAACGAAGTTGGAACTAAAGGTTCCAAGCATGCTGACTATCGCAACTATCGATAGCACTTCTAGTTAAAAACTTCCTGATGACTGGTTTGAAAACACGAACACAACAGACAAATACTTATTGACTTAAAATAACATAGATTCGTTGTTCAGGATCTAAGCACACAAAAGAAAAGATCACAGAGAATATTATAGTTGGAATTAGTTGGACTATTCAATCAAGCAATCTATCGATACTAAGTTTAACACCACTAGTTGGAGCTTTGAAAATAAGTTAAGGTATTCATAGATGTATCTTATAATCAGATAGATAAAAAAAATAAAAGTCCAGTTGTTACAGGACACTCGGATATGGCGTATTTTTGCGTTATCAATTCATTCATTCAACTTAATGTTTGTTTTTACTCCCTGTACCCATAAAATGGGTAAAAAGGGGGTACTAAATCTGTGCAGATGTATGTAACAGGCAGATGGAGACATCTCCGACCCTATAAAGTACACATATTCTTAATCAGTATCAAAGGAAAATTCGATTTGGCCATGTCCGTCCGTATGTATGAACACGTCGATCTCAGCAACTATAAGAGCTAGAGACACCAAATTTGGAACGTAGGTTTGTGTATAGCAAGCACAGGTCAAGTTTATTTTGGATCCGAGATATTCCCCCCAAATCCCCGAAATTCGTTAAGATAAGGAGGGAAGAAGCACAGCCACCACTTAAAATGTCTCGCTAGCACTGTTGCTTGTGTGCGTGCGTATTGTTGTATGTGTGTGTGTATGTGTAAGTGAACGAAGATGTGTTTGGAAGTTTTAGACCTGGGTACAGGGAGTCTCGTAGTCGGGTATATTCGACTAGACCATTTAAAATTGTTGTAAATTAATCATGCAAACTAATGTTAATGGTTCTTCCACCAGAACTCACTCGAAAAGATCTGTTATGTTATATTGAATATGTTCAATACTTCCATCAAATATACATAGTATATAAACAATTGTAAGCTCAGCTTTCGCTAAACAGTTTAAAGTAATTGAAAGTTGTTTGCAAGCTTAATCTTCCTAGAAGCTTTAGCTCGCAGAGAAGAAGCTTTTAACCTTGAACTTGATGTGCAGAGCTTTAAGTCAATGGGGCAAAGACCTTGCCACAATACAAGAAACACTTGTGTCAAACCAAATCAACATGTCCTGCATCCTGTTATCCTGTTGTTGACATCCCCCACCTCCCACCCACACCCTCAGCCTTTTGCGTACTCAATAAATGTATGGAATGCAACATTTTTGCGAGTTTGTGACACACAAAATAAAACAAAAACGAATGACCTTGTACAAACAAAAGCAAATGCTACATGTGTTTCCGCATATGTGTGTGTGTGTGTTTGTGTGTATGTGTGTGAAAAGGATACATCAACACGTTGCTGCCATTGCCAAAAATGGAAGATGAAAAAGAAAAAAAAACAATGAATGAGAAATTGCGACTCTCTCGCAATAGGGGTGGAAACACAAAACACAAAACGCAGTGGAAACGAAAATAAAAACGAAAACAAAAAATGCCGGATAAAAGCGAAGGAACAGCGCAGGCCAAACAAAAACAAACACATGCAGAGCCAACAGAAATAAGTGTGTACACACTGAAACACTTATTGAAAAATGTAACAACAGTGGACAAATGTGTGAAAAGAAAGAAAAGAAAACAATACAAACAAACAAATGTATTCATGAGCTGTGTGTGTGTGTATGCACTGACGCTGCCTGGCTGGACAGACAGAGGCGTCGAGCTGCAGGGCGGCAGGGCGCAACGAGGGGCGGCGGGTGTTGGGTATCGACGCATGCGCTGCAAATGCAGCGGGATAACGGAGCTAGACAGCGATAAATAGGCTGGGGAAGCTGGGGAATCAGTACAAATCGAACGGATGCAGCGCGCAGAGCGTGGGAGTGGCATCAACTGCAGCTGCAGCTGCCCTTTCTATCCCGTACCCCTCTGCCCCACACAGCCTACGCACCGAGAGTACATACAGTGAAAACGTGCCAAGGACAAACCGAGCGAGCTGCGACGTCAACTGAGAGGCGCGCTAATTAATTATTCTTTTGTGGTTCGTGTCCTAGATAAATGGCAATCCCACTCAATTTGGTTTGTGCCCGCACTTAAGAGCGGAACAAGAGTTTCAAAGAAGAATATATATTTAATGAAGAATGGCAGAATAGAGGTGGATAACTATCGCTAACACTATCGATACTATCGATGGCTGTGCCGCCATAGATTGTAGCGCTTCACTATCGAGAGTGGCCGATAGTTAAAAGAGCCATAACTTCCCAAGAAACGGATCCTCTTCTTACCTCTGGTTAAAGGTAAGTTTAAATATTTATTTATTACAATTTACATAGAAATTAAATTGGCTAAAAGAAAAAAATCGAAGCATGCTTACTATATAAGAAACAAAATGTTTTGATAATATAATATGAAATCGATAACTAATGATAGTTTCAACACAAACAATCGTCGACTATCGATGGTGCCATCTATCGATATTTCTCCACCCCCATGGCAGACACCTCCAGCAATTTTATAATATCAATAGTTTATAATTTTCTTCGCTATGTTCACCAGCATGTCTTGATACTTGATCATTCTGATTACTATGATATTTATGGGGAACGCGACAGATACGGTATATCGATACTAATTTTGTCGTATCACGATCCATGATAATGTATCATAGAAATAGTACGATCAATTTAAGTGATTGCGGTACAATGGTTGTGTTTTTATCGAAATGCGCCTTAAAATTATCGGTATTTTGTATGCAAACAAGGGAAAATAATATTATTAAAATTAGTAAATTCAAATCCTCTTTCTTTGCTGAATATAATTGCAGCAACAATTTTGTGGCATCCACCTTTTGTAATAACAATTGTATCAGACTTTTCGATAACATCCAATTATTGATCATGGATCAGTTATGCTGGTGAACATGGCCAATGTATTTCTTCGATATACATATATAATTTGTGTAATTTGTAATATATATAGTGATCGAAATAATATCCCAATCCGGGCGCGGTTCGTGAAACTGATTGTCGATTCTTAACTCTTTCTGAACTGAACTTTTATTGAGAATAAAATAGCTGAGTTTGACTGGTTCTGTTCTAGCTTCAGCGTAGGAAAATAGTTGGAACTCCGGGCTGGAACCAGTTCCGATTAAAATCGGTTTGCAGTCTTAGTTTTCAACTTGTATATAACAATTTGGAGTTTAAATAACTTTTACACAAGAATAGTTGTTGATAAAACAAATAATTGAATTCCTTTGCAACTTGCTGAACATTCTTTCTCCTAACGTTGCCATATTATGTTACATCTGTGTGTAAAAGTGTGTGTAAAATAAGAAATTTTGATATTGTTGACGCTGAAGTTGTCAGAAGTACGCTTAGAATGTTCTGATTCGAGCAAATTCAAACTTTATTTATATACAGACCAAGTTACTTCAAATCAAAACACATAAATGAGTATGAAATATCTGTATACTTTTAGCTAGGTTGCACTGAATTGTAATATTACACTCTAAGTGTCGTTGGAATACATTTTTTCAATATTAAACAAACATTCAAAACTATTTTAAAAGTTCAGTTTCCGGCTGATTAAAAACCAAACCAAGAATCTACCCATGCGGTCTTTATATTTTGTGAGTTTTTACTCCCAATACCCATAAAATGGGTAGAAAGGGGGAATTAGATTTGTGCAGATGTATGTAACAGGCAGAAGGAGACTTCTTCGATCCTATAAAGTATATATATTCTTGATCAGTATCAAAAGAGATTTCGATTTGGCCATGTCCGTAAACGCGTCGATAAGAGCTAGAGTTTTTTTCGATTTAAGATATCTTCCCCCGCACCCCCGCAATTTGATAAGAAAAAACCTTTTAAGGGCACAATTTTATTATTACTTTATGTTTAGATAGAGTCCTGGGATTTGGCATGTATAATTCTTGCGTCACTATTAATCTACTTTTTATACTATGTTCCCGGAGGGAACACAAAGGAGCAAAATCTATATCTCCCACACCTGTGCAGTTTTTTTCGCGTCTCTTTCTGAACACACAAATAACCAAATTATATAGGACTGGGAACATAGTATTCTGCAGTCGGGTGCGTCCAACTGCAACGTTCTTACTTGTTAAATTTCAAATCGATCGGATAATAAACACGGAAGTTATTGACGAAAGAAGATTCAGTGCTGCAGAAGCAACACAGCAACAACTTCAAATGCCTCGCTTGCGCTGTCGTTTGTCTGCATGTGTAAGTGGACGAAGATGTGTTTGGCAATTGAAGCCCTGAGTACAGGGAGTTTTGTAGTCGGGTATACTCGACTAGAGAAGTCTTACTTGTTTAAGGTTATGTTTGTGTTTGAATCAGCATAATCTAGATAAGGTTTAGTTTGTTAGCTTTTGTATGACTTAAGAACTGAATGTTGAGAAAGTAACAGGGTATACCAATGTCGCGCAAAAAGTTGATGGTAAAAGCGCGGCAAAGCACATTGTCTATAAAGGCTAGCTTCAGTCGGCGAAGTTTCGTCATAAAGTTTCTTCGTTAAGTTTGTTGGGCAATGGTAAAGCGCGGTACGCTACAAGAAAAAACTTAACGAAGAAATTTCATAAGTGAATCAAGGCACGCGATCACTCTCTACACCTCAGCCAAACCAAAGAATAGTTTATAAAGTTTAGCATTTAAATAGAGTATAAGACAGAATCCAGCATAAGTGAATCTAAATCCAGTAAACGCGAAATGTATGGCACGCTATGAAGCGATGTGGGGATTGCGCGGTTTCAACGGCATCGGACGCATGGCCTTAACCCTAACCTAGCACAAATTTAAACGTTTTTTTATTGTGTGATGAAATTGAATACGCGTCGCTAGAGGCGCAAGCGGCAGTGGCAGCGGCAGCGGCAGCGACTGCATAAATAAATAAAGTGGTGTGATAAAGCAACAATCAAGGAATGCAGAAACAGCGAATGGAAACATGTAAACAAACAATGCGAATTAATTATGTCGCTTGGCTTTTTGTCGCTCGACACAGCTGAGCATAAATCTGAATGGACTTCTTTCTCTGCACGGTATTGCTCTCTTTATGCTTCTTCTTCTTTGCTCTTTGCGCTGCGTCACTTCTCCAATACGTCTCGTCTTGTCACATTGAAATGTTTTTGTTTTTGTTGCTGTTGTTTTTAAATATTTTTTTGACCCCACCATGTGGCTGGGCACGCACTGTGCAAGTGCGAGCGAGATGGCTAGCTTATGCACACTCAGCTGCTGCTGCTGCGTCCGAAAGTGAGCAGTGGCGGGCAGGGCGAGCAGTGCGGACAGTGGAGAGCAAGCACTGGCCATTCAATTTTGGCCATCAAATGTTGCAATTTTGCAAATCAACAAATGAACACGCTAAAAAAATATGGCAGTTTGCAACCATTTTGAACTCACCATTTTGTCGGTTTTTTTCGTATCACACTTTGTTGTTGTTGTTGTTGCCGTTGCCGCCAGGCCGGAAGAGGAAGACGAAAGAACGCGCGCGTTTAGAAAAAAAAAACTAAAGAAACTGGCGAATGACGTTGCGATGTTGACGATGACGAGGATGGATTGACGGACGGACGGTCGGTCAGCAAGAGAATTAGCAAGAGCCGCAGCGCATACAGAGCGCAGCGCAGCGCAATTGTTCGCCTACAAGCAGCAGCAGCAGCAACTGAACTGAGCTCCGCCTCTGCGCCTCAGTTGCGGCTGCGGCACGCGTTCTTTTTTCTTTTACTTTTGGTCTATTTTCTTTTGTTTGTTTAACTTTTGCTGCACACTGGCTACAAATGCAATAACGTGTATAGAATTGATTGAAATTGCGTTATTCTTAATCTTTGTTACGGCTGCTGGGCTGCAGTCACGCACACGCACAATAACAACAAAAAAAGAGGAAGGAAACAAAAAGAAATTAACAAGCCGAAAACACACGTAACATACGTTCGCAGCGCACGTCGCACGCTAATAAAGTCATGTTTATCGATATATGTGCAAATGTACCACATCGAAATACCAGATCAAAATACTCATTTGGTATTTTGTAAAAATACCTGCGTCAAATATACTAAATCGATTACTAAATATTTCCTCAAACTGATTCAGACCGCCCAATGCCTATATTAAATAACATTTATGTTTGCCTAAAAACTATATAGTAATATATATTTATACATACATTTATATTTTCAAATAATATACGGTTATCGATATAAAGTCAGGCCGGGCTATTATCTTATGGCTGCCCGATAATCGAAAGTTAGGTTTTTGTGCATTACAAAATACGCGATTCCAGTTCAGAAAGATTAAAGTAATCGTGTTCTTGAGTTCTGAAGCTTATCATTTATAGCAATAAATAACATATATCGATTGCTTAACAGAGCGATTTCCGTTAACAGCGCATGTTAAGTGAACTGTTGCCTGCTTAGAGGTGTGCAAAACGCATATCGATTGTTTTTCACAGGCCTAGTGTTTTGTTGTTGCGGTCGCGTTGCCAGTGCGGCGCTTTATATTTATTAGCAATTACTCAGAAAAAAACACAGTCACTATTCTCGGGCTTGATCGCCAAAATGTGCGCGCCAATCAATTACTCAACAGCAGCGTTCGCTTAGTGAGCTACAGTTTGAAAAACACTCGCACAAAATAATAATAAAAAAATCAATGTGCAATATTCGTGCCGCCGCGCCGCTCTGTCCACCCCCGCTACCGTCGTAGTCGTCGCGCCCATCATAAACACACACGCAAAAAGAAAATCTACAAAATAAAACGGAAAATAATCGCTGCTTACTCCTGTTGAAAATATCGATCGATAGCCGTTTAGTAAATTGTTGTTTTAACTTGTGTGTTGCCCATATATTTTTTTTGTCGTTTCGTTAACGACCAGTGTAACAGACAAGGAGGAGACAAGGAGAAAAGCGTAGAGTGCATATGTAAATCGCATGCTCGTCGCCGGGTGTGATATGTGAGAAGAGAGGAGAGAGGCAGATTTAAGAAAATATATTTTTGTATGTGCACATTGATTTCAATAAAATCGCAAATATTAATGAATTTGTTGTTGCTACCATGCCAAGGAAGCATTGAAACTCTTGAGTATAAAAATAAACCAAACAAATCTCCGCCGCCGTCGTCGCAGCTAGCAACAAGAGCGCAGCATAGCAAAGCAAACAGACAAAGTGTGTGAGAGCGAGAGCGAGTGTGAGAGCATCCGCCCAGTGCCCCCCCTCCAACACGCACCCCCTTTGCTCATTAGGCGTCATCGATATTCGAGGAGCGAACACTCTACACACCCTGTGCTCTGTTAAAGGAGAAGGAGCGAGCAGTCTACACACACCCTGTGGTCAATTAAAGGAGAGGCCAGCGCTTGCTTACCAGCCCATAGACTACAGACGACCCGACCTACGTGTGCCTGTTTGTCTGGCGCCTTATCGTCCACAACAATAACCACAGAAGGGCGGCGCTCCTGCAAGACAAAACGGCAACAACAATAAGAGCGACAACACGCCATTGCCATTGACATTGTCAGTTCCTGTTCCCTGTTCCCTGTGCTTGACAGCCAACAGTAGCGTTTTATGTGACCAACAGCATGGTAAGTAAAACACAAAGAGAGCGAGCCAGAGAAAGAGGGAGGGAGAGCTTTTTAACGAACCTGCACCTGCACCTCCGTGCGTGCGTGTGGGTGCTTGTGTATATTAGCATTAGCACTTTTTTTGTATTTGTCTCTGCCCATCATTCGCTTGGCACAAGGCCGCCGACGACGACGCCGGCCCATTAGTATGTAATACATGAGTTGTGTATGTGTTTGTGTGTGTGTGTGTGTGTGACCTAGCGATGTGATTTTCGATTAATTGCATTTTAGTGTGACTACATTAAATAAAGCCCCAAAAACACACCGTAAAAGGTGTGACCAGGATACTCATTTTGGGCTTGTTCCTGGTTACGTACATATAACTTTTTTGGGAGTGTGTTCGGAATGTCCCTGAATTGCTCTTTAGGCTCTTCAGACCTAACTAATTCCCTAGAAGAACACAGTGTGAATAAACAAATGTCCTTATGAACTTGCCTATCCATGGGCTAATTCAAGAAAAGGCTCACCAAGGCTAAAACTACAAATTTGCACATTATTTCTTTAAGTTTATAGAGGGAATAAACTACATGCTCCTAAAACTTACCAGAGGTAATCCTATATCATTTATTCTACACACGAAAATCTCCTGATTCACAAATCTAAAATCATTCATATTTTACAGAAAAATAAAAAAACAGTTCGTTTGGAAAATGGTGTTTCTTCAAGATTCCAATTTGATTATAATAGTTACACGTAGAATAGTTTTATAAAAAAGAAGCTCTTTCTTTTGTTTTTTAAATCAATAAGTTAGCTGTAACAACTAAAAACGTTCAAAGCGTAACGTCCGCAACAACCGAAAAAACAAAGTGAGGTTAGGTGTAACGTCCGCAACAATCGAAAAAACAAAGTGAGGTTAGGTGTAACGTTGTAAATCTCATTTGTCTTTCGAAAGGAATTAACTCCTTTGTTTTCTTTTATATATGTACATCTAAATATGACTAAGCCCAGCAATAAATCTGGCAACAAATCGAATGCAATTAGGAGGTTCTATTGTGATATATGTATGTATATAGAAAATGGTTAAAAATGTTCCTCTTCCCAGATACCGCCCTATAAAATATGATGCCTTGTTGGATATTTATTTGTTTTCAGATTGCATCAAAAGCAATTCGAAACGCATTTTTTGAAGTGAAACTAATTTGCTGTTTTTGCTGTGACTCAAGAACCAAGCCCACAACTTACATATAAGAATTTGAATATCAACAATTTTGTAGCAGCTTACTTACAGTGGGTTTGTTTATTAAATGTTCCGCGACAAAAGCAACATAAAGCTCAGCAAATGTATGCAAATGCGATCCAATAAAGTACTATGTCCATATATCTGTTCAGTAGAGTTGCACTTTCTAGTTCAATTCACTGATCTAGTTCAGTAGTTCATTTTGCACTGAACGAACTAATCTTTCATTTGAGTCATTGAATCCCATTATCGTTCATTCTAGTCAGAATTCTGAACGATTTTGGGATTCAAATCAGTTGAACGATAATGGGACTCAAAAGACCTATATGAACGATATGACTCGAATGACTCAAATTCCTCGAATGACTCAAACGACTCGAATGACTCGAATGACTCAAATGACTCAAATGACTCGAATGATTCAAATGACCCAAATGAGTCGAATGAAAATAAGCAGGGATGTGGCTCATTAGTTCACTATGATTAAGCGGTTCGGCGCAGCCTTACATATCAGTATCAACATCTAGCATGATCGATGCAAGAGATTATAAAAGCTATAGACACTAAGTTGGGTTTGTAGGTTCTCGTGTTTCAAATTTTGCATATTTCTCGAACGTGCCCCGAAAATCAAAAGAAAACAATTTACAAGCACAATTTGAGTGATATGGCTCTGATTGATGGTACAATTTATGATTAATGTACATATTTACATATGTGTATGTATTTTATATAATAAATTGTCTTAACCATTAATATTGAAGACCTATTTAGAAATTGGAGTTTCTTTGAGAGTGCTTAGAGTGAACAGAGCTCGGTAAAGTGAACGCCTGGTTTTGAACTAGCTCACTCTAACGAGCCACCACTGTTTAATAATGCATTGTGCTTTGTTGTGACTAATTTTTAGCTTCCTTTTGAATTATTGATGGCGGCCTGTTGGAAATCGATAACGCTTGCTTGCGTATTTGCACTTAAGATAATCGATAACTGCGTGTCATAGGGACACACTGGTAGCGGCTACCAACTGCTTTGTGTGGGTGTGTGTGTGGGTGTGCGCGCGCTTTTGTTGTTGTTGCTGTTGTTACAAATGTTACTTAAACTTTATTTGTACGTTTTATTAACGTGTGTACCTTGATTGTGTACGCGCTGCCGCTTATCTAGCCGCACACACACTGACCATGCTCTCAGTTCGTTTGTGTGTGTGTCTGTGTGTGTTTGCACAACCTAGTACTGCGATAAGAGGAGCGGCCTCTTGTACTCGCCAAATGTACCCGCAGCGCGTGACAATGGCAACAACAACAAGGAAAGGCCCACAAGTGGACACCTGTTAACCCCAGAAATTTATATTTGTGCTTCTTACTCTTTATTAGTCACAAGTGCATAAATATAAAATACACGCATTCATATACATACATACATACGTACGTTCATACGTACGTTCATATGTAAATATGTATTTATGAGTGTTGCCACTTGCAAATTTCTCCCGTCAAAACTGGTGGTTTCTTTCTAAGTTTGTTAGCGGGTATTCTGGCTTTTTTGCCCTTTAACTACACAAAACGCGTTTTATGTATGTACATACATATGTACTAAAAAATGTACAAAATGAAAGAAAAAAGGGAACAAAATAAAACCCTCGACTTGAATATTCCTATTCCACCAGGCCATAGTTTTAACTTAAATTGGCTTCAATAAATTTGTGTATATACATATACAATTTTAAAAATGATTGAATTCGATCATTTCTTATTTATATACATATACTAATAATACTAAACTTAATAAATTTATAGCGAACACTAACAACCAAGCCTCCAACTCGGGCATTTGATTAGTCAATATGTATTTAAAAAAATTAGTTTTTCTTGGGATTATTTGCGAAGCAAAATAAGCTATTTTTGTTCTCAATAATTGGCAACACTGGTCTGTACACATGTATGAGTGTGTGTATGTATGCTTTTGTACCGGCTTTTTGGCAACAAGCGATGCACCACTTGAGTGTGAGCTGAGGAACGTACTACTTTATAATTACCGTAGTCACCGCTGCCTGCGTTGTTTTGTACTTTGATAACGTATTTAATTTATTATTATGACTGCGGCTCACAAATACACGTGTACATATGCGCACATGTACATACTACATACGTACATAAGTAAACCTAATAGTTATAAAAGCCTACTCTACAAACACACACAGAGAGAGCCAGAGGGAGGTAAAGAGAGCAAGACAGCTACCTTAGTGGATCTCTCTCAGTCGTGACAGCGGCCGCCACTCGCCATTTTGTGTGGCTCTCTCATCGCATGGGTTTCAGTGTAACGGCTGCCTTCGAAGTTTGAGCTTCGAAGCTCCCCCACATAACGAACGAACTTCAAATTCTGAACGAAGCCCGCGAAAAGTGATCGAAGCCAGAAAAATAATAATACGCAATGGATTACTAAACGGAAAACGACAAAGAAGAGGAAGATAAAGAGGAGGAGTGCACGGGTGGGTAAACAAAAGTCGTAATTTATAACTTCCAGCCCTCCCTAAAATCTGCCTGCTCTTTGAGGAACGGTTTTATTTATTATTCTGTCGCTTGTTCCTATATGATATAGCGAACTGATTTTTCAATTTAGCTACAAACTGAAAAGTTTGTGTGAAATATCTGTTAAAACAATAACAACAACTCATTTTTCATCCGATTGTTCCTATAAGATATAGTGGTTTGAACTTCCTTGAAAGAATTAAGAACTGTGGAGTTTTTGGTTAGGAAAAAACTTGAAATGAGACGAACAATCGCTTCGTGTATAAATTATGAAACCCTCCACAAGGGTACTCGTACATACAATATCACAAATCAAATCTCGCACTTAAGCGTAAAAACACGACGCGGGGTCGTCGATATCAAGTGTGAATGTACTCACAAATAAATACATATACTCACACATTCGTACTGAGTGTGGACTCCAGTCTCGAATTCAATTTCGATTCACGGAAAATAAATGGACTTTGCGTTCCTACCTTGTTTAGTATACTATATAACACTCTACATACATGCACATAACACGACTAGCATGCATAGTATACTATACTATATACTATATACTATATACTATATACTATATACTATATACTATATACTATATTATACATTTAAAAGGTTCTCGTTTAATTGCCTACGCCCTGTTGTTGTAATTGCCAGATTAGTGCCCGGGGCAATTCCAGCGGAGGCCTCAGTTTCAATTGTGCTTATGCAATATCCAACCATATATACTTATATATATATACAACAGATTTACAGACTGCAATCCTTTTGTTTATAACAACTAGTTAGCTGCTATCGCGGCTTCAACTCTTAGTTATTCAACAATGTATTCTGTTTTATTATATGCATTTGTTTTGTTTTGTTTTTTCTGCTTGTTTTTGTGCGAAACTCGAGCGAAAAGTATACAAAAAAACAATAGACGGCAAAAATGAACAATTAAAAATCAAAACAAATAGCCAAGTGCATTATTATTGGCCTGAACTCAGTGAAGCGACTCGTTTTTCTATGCACTCTGTGTATTACAGGGTATGCCAGAAGCTGCCATCAAAATGATTGATTTCTATTGCCCAGTCCAGAAAATGTAAACAATTTGCAATTCTATTTTTATCAAGAACTCATCAAAATGCCGAACTTTGAACCCTCATTGGAACTTGTTAAAGAAATTCCTTAAAATCAAGAGAATCTATTATAGTTTTCTATAAGTTATGCAAAATTCCTCTCATCAAAATGTTATTTGTGTTATCTTTAATTGTAAAAAGCATTTTAATCAATCTATTTACAAATTATATACGATCAATTTCTGCATAAAGTCTATCAAATAAATTGATGACTAATAAATAATATATTGTTTAAATACTTTATAATACCATTGATGGCTTCCAAGCCAGTTCTGACTAACGACTAATTGATGACTGTACTTTATTAAATACAAATCTATAAATGAATTGGAATTTAAGTTTATTGTCTTGGCATTATTAAACTCAACTAAGCAAACGATTGTAAATTGTTAAACAATGGATAGATTTTAAATGTTACCATCGATTATCGATAAATATCTTTAAAAGTTCACAAGTTCTTGAACACTTTAAGAGCAATATTTATACATAAAGGAATTAGCTTATGTTGTTTATAAAGCAATGTTTCCCAAACTTTTTAAAAGCTTTAGATTATCTAATGTAAAATTATACGGTCTAACTTATTTTTAATTTTTAAAAATGTTTGGCTCTCCACACTTTAGGAAACGCATTCATTTTCCTAGAATCAATTTCATAGCACCCCTCTCTCATCCATAGCCATTGCAGGGTATACGCCTAGTCGAGCATGCGCACGCAAGCTTTCACTTGTTGCTATTGTCATAATTGTTAATATTGCTATTGTTGTTAATGCATAAATGCAAAAGTCTCCGCTGCTACAAATTATTCCTGTGCTAACTTTGGCATTCCGTGTGGGGCTTATAGAAAGCCCAAGTTTCTAAGTATATAAGTTAGAGTGCTTATCGCAAGTGATTCAAGTTCATAACGCCCCCAACAACAACAACAACAACAACAACAACAACAACAACAACAACAACAAGTGGAAGGAGAAGAAGAAGCGACGGCAGGGGGCCTGGGGCGTACGCTCTATGAGACATTCGCCCAGTTATCTGGCCGGAACTTGCGCCTGAGGCCCCAGACGAATCATGTGAATCATCCGCCGAGAGTTGAAATGTTTGCAGCAGCTGATTAAAGTGCTGTTTGTTTTTGTTGTGCTCTCAAAAATGCGAGAGTTTCATGAAAACAAAGGCCGTGCTGGCCAGCATGACTGATCCATGATCAATAATTGAATGTTATCGATAAGTCTGAGACACTCTTGTGAACGCTATTATTCACTTTGTTTGTACATGTAAGCCGGTTGCAAGTCTAGTGATGGCACTATTGATCATATGATACACATTAATCGATTATTTTGCCCCAATTCTCGATCTAAAATGGGTTTCGATTAATTGAATCCTTAATTGATTATATGCTCAAGTAGGTAGCAGAGCCATTTGCAAAGATTGAACCGGATTCGTCTCGGACTTCGCAGACTGTGACGACTCCATCCAGCAGACCTGCTAACGGCAAGAATTGCACAATAGTTTTAATAGATTTGAAATGGGTACTTGATCACAACATGTAATGTATGTATATAGCTGTCTAGAGGCATGAGTTCACTCAAATTATGAGTTCAAATGAATTCATTCGAATGCTGTCGAATTGAGTGAAATGAATTTGTATGAGTCTGAGAGTTTGACAGGTTGAATGAGAGTGCAAAGTGAAAAGAATGAATTTGACATTGCCGAAGTCACTCGAATGATACGAAACTTTTGTGACGAGTGATTGCACTCCTTCACTTTGCAAACGTAGAATGAGCCAAGAAAATAAGGATTCCGGCGAGGCTGTAACTGCTTAATGAAATTATGTTTCTTCACTCAAATGTAGAATAAATAATAGTCTATATTCACAACGATAAGAACTCGATTTAGATATACATATATACATATGTATATAGTAAATAAAATCTTTGCAACGCTGTATATTGCTCTACATTATTTTCCTTCTTATTATCTTGACGCACATCAAAACAACAACAGAAACTGCACATGCAAAATGAAAAATGAAAAACAGAAAATAAAAATGGAAAAGCAACATCAAAATTACAATGGAATTCCGTAGGGCAACAACAAACATACGTAAGTATTGTTGTTTTGCTCATGAGTCCAGAATAAGCAATGTAATTCGAAACGCACTCGAAGTATTTCGAAACAAATACACATTCTCATTCATTCGGGTTCGTGCCTCTTCGTAAAAATGTTGTCTTAGTTACGAGCAAGAAAACTCACTGATAATGTATCTATATAGTACTACACATAAATATTATATTATATTATTATCTTATATTATATTATCGTGCCATGTTTCGATAACTTACTTGCATTTACATAAAAAACAAAATACAATGATTTTAAGTATAATTTCTTAAGGAAAACAATGTTTTAGTTACAATTTTCAGGCAAATTTTGCTCAATTAAATGTGCCTTTCTTAAATATATAATCTTAATGGCAAATGAATTCAAACCATTATTAAAGCCAATTGAATTCAAGCTTTAATCAAAGCCAAGTGAACTCAAACCTTTAACAGAGTTAATTCCATTCAAGACTTGAAAACAGACAATTTTATGCAATTTTTAATCAAAGTCAATTAATTCAATCCGCAAAATGTTGCCGAAAATGAGAATGGGAACTTTTGGGGTTAATTCACTTGCGCAATATCCAACCGAAAGAGTGCTCTCTCTGCTATATTAATTGATCTTGTTGGGAACTACGTTTTGAACACTCCGAAAGAGAGAACTCTGCAATATCAATTGATCTTGTTGGGCTTTGTACATTGAATGGATTGGAACTAGTGATGGCACGATTGAGCATATGATGCACATTAATCGATTATTTTGTCTCAATTCACGATCGGGTTTCGATTAATTGTATCTTTTATCGTTTATATGCTTAAGTAATCACAATATTATTTGCTTATTGATTATGGCACCAACATACAGCAAAGTGTGGAAATATTATTCCAAAACTCAGGCAAAAGCAGTGGAACTCAAATATTGCAGAAACCCAACAAACATTTACATAAATTGCAACAATCTGAAAAAATCATTTGATGAATCGATTAATTTGAATATATTCTTTGATAGTTTGTTCCAATAATCGATGAATGCAACTGTTTTGCCATCACTAATTTGGAACTCCTTAAATGTATCAGTCATTCGCGCAGCGTGTACTCATTTGCAACGTCATCGCTATCGGGCCTTCTGACTGCGGCAATTAATCATAAAATTATAAATACGCGCCCATGTACTCGCATATACATACTCTGTATGACCAATACCAAGATGTAGTTTATTTGCTTTTCAATGGTTGTGTTATCAGCAGAGCTCGGCGTTTCATGAGCGCCCCCATAATCTTTGCGAAAAGGCTTCTATAGAATTCCAAGTAATCGCCAAAGCGTCTGAAGTGGTAAGCACAGCGATAGAGCAGGAAAGAGGAGAGCGAGAGCGAGAGCGAGAGAGAGAGAAATACGGGGGAATATAGGGGTTCAGCATCAGGTCTTATATCATTATTATTAATACTGCTTTTTTTTCAAGCGCGTTTGAGCTATTAAATGCTGTTATCTGGCCAAGGACGCCGCAAAGTGGTTAGAAGCACTTTAGAACAACCGCGAGTGGTAATAGGTATTTGTGTAATGTTAATTTTAAATTCTGAATTGATTACTACTATTTTTAAAAGAATATTTATGGGTTCCCAACTGCTTGAAAGTGAGTCAAACAATCTATGTATATAGCTAGGCCATGCGACCAGACTTAAGCAAAGATGAAGTGATGAGTTGAATAAAGATGAAACTAGTTTTGAATTCTAGAAATACTGCAGAATGCGACTATACGCACCAATTGATACAAATTTACTATATCATTATGGAGTTACCTTGAAATTAGGCTGTTCACGCAAGCGAGATAAAATGATGAATTGATGAAAGATGAGTGTTTTTTATTTGTAACCAGAAAATTGGTAATGAGCTTTTAAGTATTACAAAATATGCCTTCAATTTATACAACTAAACCAGCGTGATGAAGTGATGAATAGATTAAAGATGAAACTAGTTTAGAACTTTGCATATAAAGATTAAAGATGAATCTATTTTATAATTGTATAAATACTGCAGAACACGAGTATACGCTCCAATTGACATACATATATAAGTTATAGTATAACTAGGCCAGCGAGATGAAGTGGTGAATAGATTAAAGATTATCACTCCAGGGAGCGAAGCCAATATACAGTTATATCCTCCTTTAAATCAATGAGGAAGATCTAGTACATGATATCTGTTTTAGTCGCCTGGTGTCTCCCCTATTATCTAATAGGTTAATTGCTAACAAATGTTCATGGTAGTTCAGTTTGATTACATCATTTGCAGTTCTTTCCTTTTTTTCATCCTTGACAAATAGAATACTGAGATCTTTATGAATTTCAAAATGCCTGACGTACCAAGGAGCATTGACAATGTAGATTCAAGATGAATCTAGTTTATGTGAAGCACGAAAAACAAGGGATGAGCTTTGATATGCTGCAAAAAGTAACCCCAATTGGCATTTTTGTCGCTCTAATATTGCGGTCACACTGAATTACTTCAACAACTGATCATTTTCAGCTTGTCAATTAAAAGCCTTAGCATTTACCTTAGTTCTGATATTCTCTAGCTATCATTATGTGCACTCGCCTATCAATACGCTACAATCTTTGAAATTTTCCCCGCACTATCATACTAGTCACATTTTGGGCTTTATGGGGGGGAAGTCTTGCGCGCCTTATGTATATTATGTTGCTATCTCTTTTATGTGCATGCGCTGGCTAATAATTGTATTTGACTTGACGTGTACACTAATTGCTTGAAATCCCCTCCATCCCCGCACCACCCCCCGTCTCGGTAGACCCACCCTGATCAATCTATAGAGCGTCATCTTTCACAAAAACAAAAACACGAACAAAAATTGAAGCAATTATTATCAAATCGTTGGCATTTGAACTTTCATAATTATGGGGGGCAAATAGCGTTCAGAGTCATGTAAATTGATATATATATGTGTGTGTGTGTATATTTGTTGTGGCGCTGCCCCAATCTCCCCAGTTTGTTAGGTGCAAACAGCAACAACAACAGCAGAAACCAAACAGACGAAAACAAAAACTGTTTATGATGGTTGGTTTAGGAGGTGCTTAAGCACTTTGGTTATGGGTTGCTACGCACAAATAAACACACACACTTGTGCGTGCGTGTGTGTGTGTGTGTGTGTGTGTGGGTGTGGGTGTGGGTGTGGGTGTGTGCTTCACACTTCTGAGCTGTAAATTCCGTCATCAGATTTGGCCATTTGGAGGGTTTTCTTTTTCCGGAAAACAAAGCAAAAGATGAGAAACTTGGTTAAATCTCTTAATCAACAAACACAAACAATATCTGCCTTTGTCTGTGTTTTATCTTGAAGTATTATATATACTATAACTATATATATCCTACCAGTACACTCGTATATAAATAGTATATGTAATTGCCTGTTCTGTTTATGATATATTTACAACACTTTGTTCTCGACTTGACTTTCAAATGAATATATTTGATAACCTTGTAGAGGGTATTATAATTTTGTCACGAATTGTTTAGTGCGTTGAAGTAGACGTATATATATGTGTATATATAGATATTCTTGATCAGCAGCAATAACCAAGTCGATTTTCAACATTTTGTTGCTATGCAAACTTGTCCCTTAGTTTTAGAGCTAACTTGAAGCAAACTTGACTGATTTGCTTCTTTTTTATTGAATTTTATGTCCGCTCCGACCGAATCGGTTCGCTATATGAAGGATAGGCAGAAAGATAGGTTTTATAAGTAACTTTTTTGTTTTTTTCAAATATATTTTAGACCAAACTCAGCATCTGGGTATGGTAATATAACCTATGTAGTCTTTTTAGATTTAATCAACATCAGATAGGTTTATCGGGTAGACTAGGTTAGGTTGAATCGATAGATTCTCCTCACCAAGATTCTCCACGAGGTGCTTAGTGGTACCGCAGTGGTTAAGAGTGTGTTTAAAGATCATATTAACTTCAGGATTCTTCGATACCTACCTCCTACAAGGAGACAAAGTTCCGAGAGCCTTCACATAGGAGGTATTTCAGGATTTCGTGCTCTACCGACTCCCAAACACTTCCTGCAGTTGTCATCGTTGGTAATGCGGCCTTTGTATGAAAAGAAAGCCGTGCTCTCTTGTTCCTCAACTAAAGAAATACGTAACTATCAATATCAAACTGCAGAAAACAGAAAACAGAAAACAGAACAAATAAATAGTTTCCCAAAGAACGGTGCCCCTAAGTTTCGTTTGAAAATTGTTTACGAATAACATTTCCTGTTGATATTTGAGAAACTTCGACCATAAAAGTTTATCTTTCCATTCAATAAAATATAATGTTATATTCAGCAATTGTTGTTGTTGTTGTTGTTGTTGTTGTTGGTAGATCTATGGTATTTGCATTACAAACAATCGAGCGGAATTTTACAAAGTACAACTATAACGCCGAGTGCTTTTAGATAAAGTGGAATCGGACTGAAATAGCCATTTGGTATTTCTATGGGAATTATCTAGACTATGGGTAACCTTATCACAATATTTATTATATGACTGTGATTGAGCGCTAACTGAATTTGATTTTGTTTGCAACCATTTATTACAGAAATGACTGCCTCATCAGCGACAGTGACGGTTACGAATCCAAGCGAATTATCAACGGCTACTCTCAAGGGCAACAGTTGAAGAAGGAGAAGGAGGCGAAGTACAACAGGAAGAAGAAGAGCAAGCTAAGGCCACACACAACAAACGAAAGTAATTGAAACGAAACGAAACAAGGGCGAACAACAGAACAGAACAGAACAGAACAGTTACAGTATATACAAACTAAAAGATACAAACTATAAGATACAAACTAAAAGATACAAGATACAGGTGCGCACATACGTTGCCCGCTGCTGAATTACTTGGGCACAAAGATACGAACAAAGGAAAATAGTGAAGGGAAAGTGGCCCACAAGGAAAACAAACAAACTCCCCCCAAAAATTAACAAACTCCCCCCCTTTCTCGAAAGACTAACACTACAAGCAACAACAAAAGCGAGTGCCCAAGCAAAGTAAACAAAATTAAGAACAAATAAACAAAACACACACACACAGCAGCTGTGAGAGTCTCCGTTGGCCGAGTGTGAGAAGTACAGGGAGCACTCAACATGTTGAACTCGACAACAAAACACTTGCTGCACTGCGTGCTGCTCTTCGGCGTGATAGTTACCTGCGAAGTATTCTCCGGCGGTATTAAGATCGATGAGAACTCGTTCACCATTGTCGATCCTTGGACAGAGTATGGCCAGGTGGCCACCGTATTGCTGTACTTATTGCGATTCTTAACGCTGCTGACGCTGCCGCAAGTCCTGTTCAACTTCTGCGGGCTGGTATTCTACAATGCCTTCCCCGAGAAGGTGGTGCTCAAGGGCAGCCCCCTGCTGGCGCCCTTTATCTGCATTAGGGTGGTCACGCGTGGCGATTTTCCGGATCTAGTCAAAATGAATGTACAGCGGAATATCAACACCTGCCTGGACACCGGCCTCGAGAACTTTCTGATTGAGGTCGTTACGGATAAGGCGGTGCATTTGGCCCAGCATCGGCGCATCCGTGAGATAGTTGTCCCCAAGGAGTACAAGACGCGCACTGGAGCGCTGTTCAAGTCACGCGCACTTCAATATTGCCTCGAGGATACGGTGAACGTGCTGAGTGACAGCGACTGGATTGTCCATCTCGATGAGGAGACCCTGCTCACCGAGAACTCGGTGCGGGGCATCATCAACTTTGTGCTCGATGGCAAGCATCCGTTTGGCCAGGGCCTCATCACCTATGCCAACGAGAATGTGGTCAACTGGCTGACCACACTGGCGGACAGTTTTCGTGTGTCCGACGACATGGGCAAGCTCCGGCTGCAGTTCAAGCTATTCCACAAGCCCCTATTCAGCTGGAAGGGCAGCTATGTGGTCACCCAGGTGAGTGTCCGACGCTCCGACGCGTTGCAGTCTGAACACAAACTAATCTAGCGCGCAATTCTACGTGCAACCCTTTCACGCAACTTGCACGTTTCCATTCGTTGCACGCAATCGAGCCCCATTTGGTGTGCGTCTCTTAAATGACTCGTTCATAACAATTCTCGCATCACTTCGAACGCAAATCAATTTTTCACGCAACAATTGCGTCGTCTAACAATCGACGAAAGAATGTAAGTCACACTCAATTAAAAGCCAGTCCATTCCCAAGCTTATCATACAAATTGCGATTGTATTCGAATCTTTCAGAATAAGTTCGATCCCTAAATCATCCCTGAATCATCCCTGAATGTCTTTCATCTAGTTCGTTCCGATTATAGTTCGTTATATTATAGCAAGCAATCTAGTTGATATAATATAATATATAATATACAAAGGGAGAGACAACAAATTTAATTTACGCTTGCGGAAAACTTTCAATTCCCCACCAATCTTTCCTATGGTTATATGTAGTGATCAGATTGTAATTAAATCCTTTAAAGCTATAGAAAGTACAGTAAAACAAAGAAAGAATAAAAGAAACACAAAAGTTCTTCTTAGTACATACATATAAAAAAGCTATAGTTGGATTGCAAATTAGCCTCCTTGACCGCCAGAATGCGCTGCTATCGCAAAATAGCTTATGGTGCCTTATAATCCATTCATATTTATTATTAGGCAGACATCTTAAATTTCAGCGCGATACAGCACAGCCCTTAGTTTTGTTTTTAGGACAGCTGATCCAATTGCTTCCCGACCGATTTGGCTCCCTCGGAGTGTTATCTGTTGCCAAACCTCAAAAGATGGCTCACAAATACAAAATTGAGCCCGCGCGAGGTGATCATCAATACCACGGAGGAGTGCTTTGCAGACTTTCCGGAAAAGTACTTTTCGGACGGGATTGAAAAGTTGGAAAATCGCTGGATTAAGTGTATTGATCTAAAAGGGGACTATTTTGACTAAAATAAGACAGGAGGTTACTTTTCAATCCAGCCAGTACTGCTCCGATCTCAATGAAGTTTTATCAACATATATATATATGTATATCATAAAGAAACTCAGAGTTGGGTTAATCTTAGTCGACACGCCTTTATAAAGAAACAAGATTTTCATTAAACTGCATTTTCGGCGAATCCTTTCCATTCCTAAGCAACTCTTTTGTTTGGCTTTAAATGGGATTCCAACTCATTTCCGGAGATCCATTCAAAAAACCCTTCGACACATATTCCAGCGATTTCCCGGGCGGGAAATGGTAGTCTCGATGTTGTTCAGCTTTCTCAACTTAAGATTTCCCAATAATGTTGAAGGCATTGGCCTTAAATCGTTGGAATTGCATTGAATGTGAAGTGTTGCGCTCGAATTAGAGAATATTTGATATAAGCTTTACTTACCTTACCATTTTCTGTTCCCGCACAGGTTGGAGCCGAGCGCTCCGTATCCTTTGACAATGGCATCGATGGCTCCGTGGCGGAGGACTGCTTCTTTGCGATGCGGGCGTTCAGCCAGGGATACACGTTCAACTTCATCGACGGCGAGATGTACGAGAAGTCGCCGTTCACGCTGCTGGATCTGCTGCAGCAGCGCAAGCGCTGGCTCCAGGGCATCCTTTTGGTGGTGCACTCGAAGATGATACCGCTGAGGCACAAGCTGCTGCTGGGCATCAGCGTCTACTCGTGGGTGACCATGCCCCTATCGACTTCGAACATTATCTTTGCGGGCCTCTATCCCATACCCTGTCCCAACCTGGTGGACTTTATCTGCGCGTTTATAGCGGCGATCAACATCTATATGTACGTGTTTGGCGTCATCAAGTCCTTCTCGCTGTACCGCTTTGGGGTGCTCAAGTTTCTCGCCTGTGTCCTCGGAGCCGTCTGCACGATACCCGTCAACGTGGTCATCGAGAATGTGGCCGTCATTTGGGGGCTCGTTGGCAAGAAGCACAAGTTCTACGTGGTGCAAAAGGATGTGCGTGTGCTGGAGACGGTCTAGACGGGCATTAATTAACTGTAATTAACACAAATCAAATGTAATCAACAAACAAACCAAATGAAACAAATTTAATCGCACAATTCGAGCAGCAGCAGCCACAGCCACAGCCGCAGCCGCAACAGCAGACACAGCCTCGTCTCATCCATTTGGAGGCAGCAAAAGGAACTTCATCTCATCAGAAACTCGTCATCAACATTTGATCTTCTTTATTTGTTAAGCATAAGTTGCACACACGCACACACCATACACACACGCACACCACAAACGCACCTAATTGTTGTTTCGTTCTAACAAACAAAAAAATTACAAAAAAAAACAAAAATATTTAATGAAAAATACTTTGGAACACAATTGCCAAAATCGCTAGAACAAATAGATATATGCATATGTATGTTTATATAAATATATATATGTATGTGCTATACAGTTTATATATGTGTGCACCACACACACACACACACACACACACACACACACACACGCATGAATATATATATATATGTATATATACTCCGCCCGTTTAAGCTATGCAATTCACATTAAAAACGTCCCTGTTGCTGCAGAGCGTTGCCACATATTAAAAGTACTGCATTGTTAAGTTGGCTGCGCCTCAACAATTCATGACAATTCATGAAATGATTTTTCGCTAATTGAGCATGGCATAAACGCGGTAAACACAGAAACACACACACACACAGAATATTATGAGAGAAAAATGGCGAGGAATGAAGCAAATAATAATACAGCAAAAAAAAGTATATTTCTAATATTATAATAACTCTCCATTAAGTGTATTTTTTTTTTTTATAGTCATTAGAAGAAGCATTAGCCGCAAAGTTATAAAAGATTGAAATGAATGAAATGCTATATATTTATATTTGTATGTACTATATTTTATGTAGAGCTATTATTATCATTATTATTATTATTATTATTATTATTATTATTATTACTACTATTATAATTATTACTATAATTTAAATGTAATCTGTGTACATTAATGTATTGTAAATTGATAAACTGTTAAATATCATTCACACCAAAATACCAAACAACTACAAAAGAGCATAAACCTTAGACTTTTGTGTACTTACATATGTACTATGTATTTTTTTATGTATGTCCTCAATGTATATGTATGTTTTGTATGTATAGCTATAGACACACGATCACAATCACGATCACGATCACAACCACGACCACGCCCACTTCACACGACCATTTTGCCCTGCAAACATTTGAAAGTGTTTTGTTTATCGACACTGTGCTAACTACGAGCAAAAACCAATATATACTATGTATGTATATATGTATGTTTATCGCCATTTGAACTTCTAAAGCGAGAATCTGGCGATAGAACTTAGACAAAGCTTTCCCCAACTCACACAAGTGAGACACTTCTATCCTTTGGAAGATAAGAAAGAATAGACGCGCCTACTAGCATTATCGCATTCTTATACTACGCGATAAATAGCAATGTTTGCAGGATCGCCATAATAATAAGAAGAAAAAGAAAAAAAGGAAAACAAAAACAAATTCAACAAATATAAAGCTCGTCCCTGCGTTGCTTTTAGAAACCAAAAGGAGCAACAATTGCTTTTCATTTGTTAATCATTTCGTATTTATTATACACACACCCACACACACACACACACGCGCACACGCACACACGCACACGCACACACACTAACCTTAATGAGAACCGATCAAAGTTGGCTATTATTTAACTAAACACACGCGGTGTGAATGATAATGATAAATATCGTGTTTAAGATCTGTTCTGGTCGCGGCCTGTCGAATTCTTGCAACGATTTTGTTTATTTTTAACTAATTACATACTTAACATTTGATATATACTAGTATATTATTTTTTGTTACTGTTATTGGTGCTTTGAGAAACACACACACACACACACACACAACAAAGCCGCAGCCAGAAATGTGTCGCGATCCCTTAAATAAAATAAATTCACCCACACACACAAACACACACACACACACATGAAAACTGTTTGCAAATGAAAAAAAGAACCAAATACAAAACGATAATAATAAAAGGAGCAACATATAATTATAAAATGAATTCAACATTGTGTTTTTATTTTGCTAATCGCTGCAAATGCACCAGGAACATTGAATCCCTAGTCAAACCCTAAATAAAAGGACTATTGGGATGTCCTTCGATCAGTTGATAGCCCAAATCGAGACGCATCGTTTGGCATATGTCTCGTTAAAGTACGCAAGGATACAGTCGAAATATGGCCACTTTATTGGATGTGCTAGAAGAGCCCTTCTATCTTTGATTCCCAAAGGAATAAAGTCCTTTGGGTTAGATTTTGTTTTATGACAGGATAAGGTCTATCTTTGAAATAAGGAGAAATACAATCTAGTCCTTCAAACAGACGATTTTGTGCTTTCAGCTACTTATCAAAAATGTTTGTGGATAATAGGCACTATAATAGTCTCTCCCATCTGTTCTTATCAGAACATTCTCTCTTTTCTCTTAAATCTTCCCTTTTAGGTTACCTACGGGAAGTCTCTGACCACTTACAGCTGTGAGTAGGGGCATAGCTTGCCGGACTGGCATATAAACACTCCCCCACCGGGTCACTGACTTCCCAATCTGTTTCTATCACCTTTTCATTTTTATTTTTTACCTTTTTAAATAAATTATACCAAGTCTTCACTCTCCTCCCCTCTTTTCACTCAACCCTTCAATGCTCCTCCATACTCTCACTCTCACTCTATTTTTATTTTCACTTGTCCTATGTCTTATCTGTTATTTCCATACCTATCTCTTCCTCTATCTCTTCTCTTCTTTCATTTAGTCATATGGTTTACTTTTTACATCATTTAATTAATTTAATTTTTCTAACATTTTAAGTTAATTTAAATTTAATTGTATTACTAACTTCTCCCTATCCAGGTGTAGGGACTATTGACGTCATTGACCACACTTGGCTGTGATTCGGGGCATAGCTAGCCGGACAGGCAAATAAAATACCCCCATCGGGTCGGTGTCGTCTTTAGTATTTTATGTAATTTCTATTAGGCTATTCTATTCTTTTAAATTAATTATCTTAATATGTTTCATATTTTTGGCGACAGCATTGTTTGTCAGCCAAATAAATAAATAAATAAATAAATAAATAATCCCAGTAAACTCTAAAGCTGCAAGCCAAAGTATCAGGCGAACAGAAATAGATAGAACGTGACTGTACCAAAGTTTTCAATTGAAAAATTCAGCTGGTTCTATCTGTTTCTGTTCGCCTGGTACTTTGCCCTGCTGTTTTTGGAGATCCCACTTAAATTCTTGATTATTTTCAGTTAAGTAGCTCTAACTGCGCATGTCCTTGCAGATTTTGGAATAGCTCGGTGCGCTAGGTTCGCAAGGACCTCCTCAATCGATTGACATTCAAGGATAATGACGTCATCTAAGGCCAATTGACTTGAAAATATCCATTCGGAGAGCGAAAGAAAACGTTCAAAAAATACAAAATCCTTGATAACTCCGAAAGCAAAAGGTCGATGTAGATGTCCTTTGGACAGTTGATGGAGTTTATCAAGGCAAGTTGTCTGGCACAGGACTCGCCGGGATTCATAAGGATATGGGCGAGATATAGCTACTTATCTTTCCTTTCCCTTTTCTCGGCTCCTTGAAGGACTTTTGTTCGTTAGCATGTATATTATAAGTTGGCAGGAAAACGTCTATCTGTGTGCGAAAGGACATTCGACTCGCCCGTAAAACAGCCGAGCTAGATGCGATTTTGTGTTCTTAGGACATTTTTTCTAGGCAACCTCCTTGCAAAAATTGTAATGTTTTTTTGGGTACAATTGTGGAAATCCGTGATTGTCAGTTGATAGTCCTGCTGCCATTAAGGGCCTTCTTTATAAATTCGGTAGCATCCTGCATCGACAGATTTGAATAAACAGTAAAAAGTCCATTTAAATTGTATATTTTTTATTATAGTGTCCGAGCGATTAAAACGCATTTAATGAGATTCTAAATTTCATATTATTAATATATAGAAAATTGTATTTGAAAAACATTGAGTCTTAGATGCCGAATCAAAGGAAAGGCAAACAAAACTATTTTACATGGACATTCGCTAAGTTTTGACTTAATTAAAAAATGAATTTTTAACGACATTTTGAAAGAAGCTTGTTGACTGTGTTCCCAGTCTCTTTCCTACTTTAAAATACATTCTTCTCTTTCATTTCGGTGTGAGAGGAAATCACCTTTCGTTTCTATGTGAGTGGAAATGTGACTTGTGCAGTTTTATAGATACCATTAAGTGTAATATAAATTTCATAGTACATAAAATACTTATTTAAACTAGACAATACTTAATAAAGAGCTCTTAAAACAATATAAACATGAAATGATATGAAAATGTAATCATTTAATTTGTAGATGGGGGGGGCAGACGTCTAAAAGAACTTCTGCTTGGCCGAAGGCGTGTTGAAGCTCAGCTGGGAGTGCCTGTAAAACGCAAGACAGAAAACGAAATTCATTGAGGTGGCATTCTATGGGTAAACTGAATCTTAGACAGACCTGGACACCATTGGGTTGGAGGCTTCGAGACGCACAGGGTTATATTTGGGGGATTTCTCATCGGGCTTCTCCGCATCCGTTTCAGTTTTGACGTTGCTATTGGGCGTGGTCTGGGCTGTGCTATTCGGCGAGGAGTTCTCCTTATCGGTATTGTTTGATGGATTTTGGCAGCAGGCTTTGCACTTGCAGGTGCTGTTGCAGCTACTGCTTGCGGCAAAGCAGGCGCAGCGTCTTGTATCGCATTTATTGCGGCATTTGCAGCTGTAAGATACTTTGCGCGTATTATCCATCGCCGTGCTGGAGTCAATGGAGCTCTGCAGAGTGTTGTTGATATTGTTGCTGGTGTTGCTGCTGTTTGGATTCTGCTCTGCAGAGCTCGTCTTTGATAGAATCGAACGTGACTTCTGTGAAAGGAATAAGAAAATTAAGGATTACATGAAGCAATTATTAGCAATCAGGATTTCATTCAAGTCCATCTGAACAAACGAACGAACGAACTATTAGGCGGCAGTTTTCCAATTTCAATTTCGAAAAGATTTCATTTAAATGTCCGTATGCGCACTTTCAGACAGTTTTGCTGACTGATTTGCCCGGAATCATTCAACGTGAATTATGCAAATTGAAATATTTAAGGAAACTTCACTTGAACAAAGTCTTTTCGAAAGTGAAAAGCAAAACAGGAACGTATAAATACAACTACGTGTACAACTCTTGTATCTAGAGCTATCTGTATCTGTATGATGGAGCACTTGCCTTGGAACGCTTTCTCAAGGGCACCCAGTCGGGATCGCTGTCGCTGGACAGATATTCGATGACCTCGCTCAGCTGGCTGTCATTGAGCTCTATAATGTCGTCGTTAACTGGCAGCTTATTTTTTGGCTTTGCCTTCGCCTTAATCTGATCGAGCTCTTGCTGAAGTGCCTCCTTGGTGCTAAGCAGCTCCTCGAGTATTTGCTGTCGCTCCAAATCGACTGGATTCTCTTCGCCCTCGGTGGTGCCCACCGCATGCGAGCTACGCAGCAGGACAGCAACCTTTTCCTCGTAGCTGCGCTTCT
This sequence comes from Hirtodrosophila confusa, assembly GCA_035043065.1. Lineage (NCBI taxonomy): Eukaryota > Metazoa > Arthropoda > Insecta > Diptera > Drosophilidae > Hirtodrosophila > Hirtodrosophila confusa. Next base: position 14,415,801 of record JAWNNI010000242.1, on the reverse strand, counting down.
CGCTAACCAGCAGCTCCTCGTGCTGGCACTCGGCCTGGCGCAGCCGCTTGGCCAGTTCGCTTTGCTGTTGCTGCGCCTCATTCAGCTGGCTGCGCTGCTCCTCCAGTAGCACCTTCTGCTCCATCACGCACTGGGCCTGCTCCCGGCGCTGCTGCACGAGGCTCTTGAGCAGCTGTTTAGTAACGGTACGCGATTCGGCAACGCTTTGGACGCTGTCGCAGAGCGCCTGCATGCGCGAGTCGAGATCATTGGTGCAGACCTTTTGCTGCAGATCGGCTATTTGGGCATTGCGCATCTCCAGCTCCTCCTCGAGGCTGGCCAGCAGCTGGTCCTGATCCTCGCCCGCCTGCAACTCCTGTTGTTCCCTAAGCTCAGTGCAATGCGCATTGATTATCGCGCGATCCTCCATCAACTGCTCCAAACTGTGCTCCGCATCTATCAGCGACAGTATAACCTCCAGCTCTCGATCTACCAATGCGTCGAGCTTGGCAGCTGCTGGCTGACCCTTGGCCATTCGCTGACGCTGCGCCTGCGCAGCTCTTTGGCGCTCCAGCGCATCCTTTAGCCTACAAGAAATGGGTACAACATTGTGTGTTAGTCGATAAAACGATTGTTGTTTCGTCTTTTTGGCTTACCGCTTGTTGGTGGCCAACGCCTCCTCGCACTTGCGCTTCAGCACCTGGCGCTGCTTGACGTGAAGCGTCTGCTGGCGCACCATTTCGCTCTGCATTTTGCGATCCTTGCTCTTGAGCTGCGTGAGCTGCTTCTCGCTCATCATTTTCCACTGGCGGAAGCGCTCGGATTCGCCGCGCATGGCACGGATAAGCTTCACTTTTGACTCCTTCATGGCGCGTATTTCGCTGCTGAGATTTTGAATCTTCTCGCGCTCCTTCTCGCGCATCTTTAGCATGTTGGCCTGCTGGTTAATCTTGCGTCGCATATCGACAATCTCCTGCTCGAGCAGCTGCAGCCGCTTGCGCCGCTCCTCGGCCAGTTTGGCGGACGTATCCTTCTGCTTGCTGGAACGCAGCTGGCCAATCAGTTCGCGCCGCTCCGCCTCCAGCTGCTCAATCTTCTCTTCGCACTGTTTGTACTTCTCATCGGTGTCGCCCTCGTGCAGCTTGCTAAAGTTGCGCGCCACGCGATCGTGCAGCTCCTGCTTGAGATCCAGCTGGCGATTAATGTTGCGCAGCTCGCCATTCAGATTCAGCTGCTTCATGGTGTGCTCCTCGGTGCGCGACTGCAACAGCTCGTGCGACTCCTCGCTGCCAGAGCTGGACTCCTCACTGCCGCCGCCGCCGCCGCCGCCGCCAACGCCGGTGCCGTTGAGGCATTCCTTGCGATGCGTTTGCAGCGCCGTCTCCGTTTGCAGCAGCTCCTCGTCCATGAACGTTACCAGCTGCGAGATTTCGCGCAGATGTTGCGCATGGCTCTGCGACTGCTCCGCCTGCCCATCCTCAGTCTTTCCCAGCTCAGTCTTGGCCACCTCCGTTAGCTTTGTCTTCAGCTCGAGCACCTGCGCCTTGAGCTTGTCGTGCGTGATCTCGGCCATGTGGGCGCGCATCTCATGCTCGGCCAGATCAATGAGCGCTTGGTGCAGCTCCTGCTGCAGTCTTCTATTCTTTTTCTCCGTGCGCGCATGCGCCTCCTGCTGCTCGGCCATGCGCTCCATCATCGTGTTGGCATTGACGCCAGCAGCGCCGCCGATGCTCAACCTGCTGGAGGTGCCGCCGCCGCCGCTGGCCAGCAGCTCCATGCGCAGCTTCTGTATGGTATCCTTGAGCATCAGCACCTCTGCGGCATGCGGATCCACATTCACAACGGGCTTGTTCTTTATCTGCAGCGCCCGATCCGCATACCTCAAGGTGCTCAGCGTTTCGGCCACGTTGTAATCGGCCGGCGAGACGCAGGCGATCATCAGTGTGATCGAGTTTCCGCCCAACGAATCCTGCAGCAGCCGTGTCAGCTTTGACTGCCTGTAGGGCACATATCCGGCCGTTTGCCCAGCTGCAAAGTGAAAGCAGGAAGTGTTTGTGAAACTGAATGTACTATTTTATACCATTGCAGAAGTTAGCATTATGCCAGATCCCAGGGCTAAATCTTTGAAAAAATCTTGATCTGCGCATGGTAACAGGAGCCTACATTTAAGATTTGGTGTCTCGAGCTCTTACAGTTGCTGAGATGGACGCGTTCATCCGGGCAGACAGAAGGACATGGTCAAATCGAATGTTCTTTTGATACTGATCAAGAATATGTATACTTTATAGGCTCGGAGATGTCTCCTTCTGCCTGTTACATACATTTGCACAGATCTAATCAAATACAGGCAACCTAGTTTAAATCTTAAGAAGAAAGAACAGCTATCCTGGGCGTAACCAAGATTATACGCTTGAAACAAGCAATTTTCTACGAAAACTCAATATTCTAACGATATTTGATATGTCAGCTATATGATAATGTGGTCCGATTTAGATAAGTTTGAAGCAAACTATATAAAGTATAGTAAAACTTGCAATTGCAGAGCGTGGATGAAATATATAAACTCATATTTTATACGATTGTTTCCATATAAAAACTATGCTGGATATATACAGTTTTCGACTGCATTTTTGGGTTAGCTATAAATGTTTTCATATCAGAGTTTTGGAACACTTACAGCCTAGCACATTGATGACGTTGCCTAAGGCGAGCAGGCCCTTGTTGATGTTGACGCCTTCCTTGAAGCGATCGCCGCAGGCGAGCGTCTTGGAACAGCGCTCCGAGCCAGCCAGGTCGACCAAATTGAACTTGGAGGTCGTTTGGGACTTTCTGCGTAAGCAAAGCAACATTCATAGTGAAATAATAGAAGCAGGAATTGGCCTTACTTACTGGTCATTGTTTTTGGTGGCCACCACGGTCATCGTGAATATGGCGTGGGAGCGGGAGGATGTCTCATTCATGGCCGTTGAGGCGACGGCGCGACCGGAGGAGCCGCGCATCAGCTGATCCGTAACTTGCTTGGCCTGCGTCACCTCCACCTCGGTGAGGCCGGGCATCACAATGCGATTCTTATCCTCGCGTATGTCCACGGTGCTATCCTCGCGCTTGTTTGGCGAGAACAGATCGAAGAACTGCTCCTGATACAGTTCCACAAACGAGCAGGTGATGCTAAACTGATACTCGTCCGCCAGGGCAGCCGTCTCCTCAAATATCTCGTGCACAGCACGAGGTATCACGCCCACATGCTCATCCATGTTGCCATCGAAGGCCGTGCCCATGGTATACGTCTTACCCGAGCCCGTCTGGCCGTAGGCGAGTATTGTGACATTGTAGCCTTGGAGGAGCTTCTTCAGCTTCTTCTGCACGCACGCCTCGTAGATGTCCTGCTGAGTGTCCTTGCTGTCGAACACGTAGTTGTAGGTGAACGCATCGCTGCAGTTGACGGTCACCTGAGGCGCCCCATTGGTTGCGCGCTGCACGGCAATGCGGCAGCCGCGATCCAGCTCGGATCTCACCAGTGGACGCACGCGCAGCGCAACGGCAACGGAGTCGGACATGGTGAATGGATATACTGCAGCACTGCAAATATTGCCACAGTTATTATATCCCTTGAACGGCAATTGTCGCCATATTGCTTTTGACGCTTACCTCGATTTAAAATAGTTCAATAAACGCTCGTTTGCAGTTGCAACGATTCGTTATCAACATATATATGAGAATTATTATTTAACGTTAAGCTACACACAATTTTTATTAACACACACACATTTAAACACAACAAATGTTACGCTTTTAGTGACTGCGTCTAAGATAGTTACAATTCAAAAATGGTGGGACAACTGATAATTCTGCGGCGGCGTCTGTGGATTGCAGCCCTGCGAGGATCAGTGTGTCCACACGCGCTTGCAAATTATTTGCAATAGGTAAACATTTTGCAAAACTATCGATGACAAATCGCTATTGTCAATGATCTTTTTTTAAATGTATCAATACAATTGTTAGTTATTTCAGTATTTAAAATTTACTTAAGTTTGGCATATTTTTTCACTAAGATTTCAGCCTAATGGCGAACAGTGTTTTAAAACAATTGGCACTGGCACTAGCATTGCAAAACCATCGATAGCACTATCGATTTTGACATTGATCTCTTTGTTTTGAGGGTATTCATATAATTGACAGTTTTTTTTTTTGAAAATGCTTAAAAGGTTTGTATACCCACGACTATATCTGCTGGCTTAGATTTCGTATATAATAAAATGTTAATTTATTATTTAATATTTCGCAACAAAAATATAAAGTAACCTGGGTAGGACCTACACAATTGAGCTGGGAGAGAGCCAAGATAAAATGTTGAGAACAATCAAAATAAAATAATATCCAACGCCGTTAAACAAGCTAGTAGCTCAGCTTTATGTATAAGATAGCATATAAACAGTGATTTGAAGTGAAATCAAATAAAATCACTAAAAGGTGAATCTTCGATCATTTACTACCGATGTATTTAAATCAATCAATATCAGAAAAGGGACTACCACTACTATTATTTATGTTTACACCGAGATACTTGTGATTTGCTGTAACTGGTCGCGCCTGATGTACACCTGTGGCAAGGTCAACACTCTCAGCTCGCTGTCGATGCGGTCCAGCTGCTGCTCCAGCCGTATCTTCAGATTGCGCACGCGCAGCGTGCCCATTGCCAGAGGCAGCCGATTATATTCCCAGATAAGCATTCTGTGCCGCGCCTGCGCCTCTTGCAGCAGCGTCAGGCGTTGTGACTCCGTTAGCAGCACCTGGTCCTCGTCCAGCTTGGGCTGATCCTCGACCAAGACGGGGGCCGGCAACACATCAGCCTCCGGCGTCGTCTCGGCTGCCTGGCTGTGGCTGGATGCAAAGGTGCGCGCGCTCAGCGGCTGATCCAGCTGCGGATGCTGTTCCACATCCGTTATCTCCGGTATGGCCAGCTGCAAAACATACGGTGAACTGAAACCAACCCTGTCAGCCTGCGCCTGATGCGCCTGATGCTCCTCCATACTGGCGGGCGGCTTGCCCGCGGCAACCGTATCCAATCCGGCGGGCAGAGTGACCGCCAGGCCGTCGAGCGGCCGGTGCAGCGTGTACGGCACCGAGGCATAGCTGCCGCGTTGGACGGTCACTGTGCCCAGCTCAAAATTGGATGCGGTGCGTCGCAGGCAGCCGCTGCTCGAGCTGGGCGTCAGCCCAGTCTGCTCGTCGCCTTCGCTGTAGCCGCGCAGCAGGCGGCTGTTTGGCTGGCCGTGAGCTTGCTCCGTGCACTTGAGCAGCGCCGCATTGAGGAACTGCTCATCGCTGATGTCCTCCGTTTGGCTCTGCTTCTCCGAGCGCTGCCCGCCGCCGCCGTAAGAGACGCTCGTCGGACGTATACCGTTAATGAGACGCCGCTGCGTCTCTAACAAAGGCAGCGTGCCCGCCCGGCGCGCCACCGATGCGGCCGTGGGCAGCCCATAGCTGGCACCCGGCAGCCTCCGCTCCCGCTCCCTCTCCAGCCGTCGCAGCGTCGACATTGGCCTCTGGCACACCAGCAGCTTGTTCTCGCGCAGGAAGTTGCGCTGCGTGGCGCCCTGGGCCAGCGCGGTTGAACGCTTCATCCACATGAGGAACGGAAGGAGTTTTCAATGCAAAATATATACAAAGTCGCGTTGTACAAACGAATTAAATACAAACAATAAACGTGTAAAACTCTTCAGTCAACAAAATTCAACTGAATCAATAGAAATCTATATATGCAGATGTGTGTAAAATTGAAAGTAAAATCAAATTTGTAAACAGCTAAAGAAATTACATAATATAATTTATTTATCTATTTATTTATAGACTTAAAACAACCTCAGGACTTACCGCATCGCAAGGTCCTCTAATTAAATTTGACATGATACTAACTATTTATATATGCACTATATATAATATCAATTAGTTCTTATTTCATTTCTTAGCCTTACTTGCAACTTGTTTAAGCTCCAAGAAAGGTACAGTACAAGTTAAATAAATATGTAAATTTGTTTAAAAAAATTGATTTAATAAGGGATTCAGGAGATAAAGAATAAGGAAGTTAAGAAAGATATTACAAATTTACATTTATAAACAATTTTCAATTATATTTATAGTGTTAGAAAGGAACCAGGTCTGTTTCTGCAAGATTTATTCATAGTTTTCAAATATATATAAGAGTCTGGACTGATTCCAAGTCGATCTAAATTTTGGTATTTCGTTGGATGATTGTCGTATAATTTTTCAATTTAAAAGTATTCCTTCCCACTTTGACATTACACATTTGAATAATTGTTTAGTATTAGAAACGAAATTTTCAAATATTAATATTTTATTTTCGCATAAATAAGTATTTATAAATGACTCTTTAAAAATATAAATAAGCATCATTGATATTATAAAACTAATGGTATGAAATGTAGTACAAGTTTACAGGGACTGTAATCATTATAAGTTTTTATTTTAAGAATTACAAAATAATTATAATTTTTCATTTAAAAAAATTTCCTTTTACCAGCTTATGATTAATTTTGAGTATTATCTTACATCTCAACCAATAATCATTATTTTTGAGCAAACAAAAGTAAATCTCATCAAATAATGATCATTCCTTGAGTTATAGATGGTAAGAAAAATTAAAAAAAAAGAAAAATAATCATTATTTTGTAGTTTTTAAAGTAAGACATATAAAGATGTAAAGTGTAACTCAAAGCTAATTCTAATTTGGTGAAAGAATCTGTAAGACTCATACATTTTGAAAATGCATAGATTACCCCCTTGAAGGAGTATATTAGACTATTTCCCGCTTGCTCAAAGTTACTAAAAGTTAATAATGATATAATCAAACTTTGGGGTTTCCCGGAAAGCGTCTGTTATTAAGTTGAAGTATTAGTTTGGCAATGCTCAGCGCGGATCAAACTTGATGTGAATGCCGTCTCGGGAGCGTAGGACCATCTGAGCCTCCAGCACCAGCGCCTTCTGTGGATCCTTCAGCTGCAGCCGGAAACTGCCCACAATGCGCACTGTGAGCAGCTTCATCAGCAGCAGCGAGTACTTGCGTCCAATGCACACATGCGGTCCACCCGAATAGGGTATGTAGCTGTAGGGCGGCGGCGAGGCGCCTGTGGAGGCTTGCTGCTCCAGCCAGCGCTCTGGCCTGAACTCGTAGGGGTCGGCAAAGTAGCGTGCATCGTGGGCCAGGCCATACATATTGATCCAGAGCGTTACCCCGGCGCAGTAGCGACGTCCGCCAATTGTGGTCGCCGTTGTCGTCTGGCGTCCCGTGGTGGGCACTGTGGTATACAGACGCAGCACCTCCTTGAGCACCGCGTCCAGATACGCCAGCTGATTGAGCGCATCCAAATCATCGGCTCCGCCCGGCGGCAGCTGAGCCAGTTCCGCGTGCAGTTCCTCCTGGACAGACGGGTGCTCGGCCAGCGCGTATAGCATGAAGCACATGGATGCCGTGGTTGTGTCAACGCCCTGTGGCAAGAGAGATCAATAGGAGCTCCATTCCTCTAATACTAATTGAAAGATGACTGTTTATTCTATAAACTGAATCTCAAAAGCTGAAGGCTGACCTCCTCATTCGCGGGAAGTACTCCTAAGCTTACACTCCCAGGTAAATTTCCAATTTAAAAAAAATTTTTATTTTGGAATTTGAACAAAATTTGAATGCCAAGTCAATTTAGAGTAAAAAACGTGATCAACAAGTAAGAATGCTATAGTCGAGTATACCCGACTACGCAACTTCCTGTACCCAGAGCAAAAATTTCCGATCGCATCTTCGTAAACTTACACATACACAAGGACGCACATACACGAGCCACAGCGCAAGCGAGGCATTTTAAATGGTGGCTGTGCTTCTTCCCCCCCTCGCTGCATGACTGAATCTTCTTTCGTAAATAACTTCCGTGTTTATTATCCGATCGACTTGAAATTTGAACAGTAGATTAAGAGAGACTAAAGTATTGTACATGCCAAATCTTAAAGCTATATCTTGAAAATTGTTACTGTAAAACTGTTTTTATCGATTTGCGGGGGAACGGGGGAAGATATCTGAAATATGAAGCAAACTTGATCTGCGTATGGTATACAGAAACCTACATTCCAAGTTTGGCTCTTGTAGTTGCTGAGATCGACGCGGTCATACGGACAGACGGACATGGCCAAATCGAAATCTCTTTTGATACTGATCAAGAATATATATACTTTATAGGGTCGGAAATGTCTCCTTCTGCCTGTTACATACATTTGCACAGATTTAGTTTTATGGGTACAGGGAGTAAAAAGATTATAGGACTTACCGCAAAGACCAACGTATTGACCTCGTCGCGAATTTGCCGCCGGTTCAGGCGCGCCAGCAGCAGTGCATCCAGTAGGATTCTTGGCTTGCGCTGCTCCTGCTGCTGCTCCAGTTGCAGTTCCTGTTCCAAAAACTGTGCACGCTGATCGATGATCTGCTCCATTTGTGTGTGTATCAGCTGGAGCTGGGCGCAGAGCTGGCGCCAGAGCGACGTAGTCTTGAATATCCAATCGGGGGCCAGCAGGGGGTTGATCATGCGCTTGAAAAGCAGCTGCCCGCTCCGATGAAAGGCCGCCACAATGGGCGAGTGTTCGACCAACTGCGTATCCAGCTGGTAGCCCATAGAGGTGTCTAGCAGGAAGCAGAGAGAAAGATGTAGTGAGGTTATGTTATGAGGTAACTTCATTATAGGGTTGCAGAGCATCGATAGTATCGATCGGCTATCGATTGTTTTCTGCCTACTCTCACTCTCACCCACAATGGCATCCAGTAGACAGGCGAAGAGAGGATCTGTCACCTCAATGGCAACGCCGCCCGTCTGCCTCAGTCTTTCCAGCAGACGATCCGCATGCCTGGCAACCACGGGTGCAAAGCTGCGCAGCAGCTGCGGCTGGAACGCCGGCGTCAACAGGCGACGCTGCGCAGCCCACTGGTGTCCCTCGCTGATCAGCAAGCCGTTTCCAATAAGCGGCGAGAGCTGCTGAAATGTGGCCGCCCTGCGCAGCGTTGGATCGTGCAGCGCCTGCTGCGCCTCCTCCGCGCTGTCCAGGAACACCCACAGCTGTGGGCCCAGCCAGAGCCGGAACGTCGCCCCAAACTGATCGCGCAGCTCTGTAAAGACCAGAAAGATGACTGCGACAACAATGCATTTGTTGTCTTGGTACTAGAGAAAAGTATCGCGAATTTGTTGGCCACGTTCACCAGCACAACTGATTGCTAATCAATTGTCACAAGTAATCGATAAGTTGAACTACATGAAAGTGCACTCAGAAAAAAATGGTCTTATTTTTCAGAAAGTTGATTTTCTAACTAACATGGTTTAGTTTTTCTAAAACTAAAGTTTTCATTTCTAAATTTGGGATCAGAGTTTTCAAAATACTATACAAAAATTTTAAATATTAGAGTTTGAATATCTAGAAAATATTTCTGAAAATTAGAAAAAAGAATTATGTTTTTGGGATTCCCGATTTAGGGCCTGCATTTCTACTTTTAAGAAATAAGTTTCTTAATTTAAGAAATTATTTCCATTCAATAGAAAATATTTCTGGTTTTTAGGGCGGTTTTCTGAATTCTAGGGCGATTTTCTTTCTAAGTGTGAGATCTTTGAATTAGTGTTAGTTTTCTGAATACCCTCTCTCCGCAACACTACTTAGGATTCATTCGAAAAGTAATCACAGCTACTCACACTCTGGCTTCAGCTTGCCAATCATCTGGGCATTGCCCAGCAGGGGCAGCGCCCAGGGACCGGGCAGGCTCATGCCCAGCAGCAGTAGCTGCCGCTTGCTCCACACCAGCAGGCAGAGCCCCAATCCCAGCAGCAGCCACAGCTCCAACATTCCGGCGTCCCACTTGCTGAAAGCCAATTGAACTACTGATTCCAGCTGGAATTATTCACCAGTCCAATCAGCTGCTGATTGTTGCTAATCAGTCTGCGATTTCGATGCATATACGATTGAATCCAATTGGATTAAGCTTGCAGCTCAGCGTGCTGGCAATTGAGAAAACAGTGCGCAAAATAGGTTTACGTACAACTGAAAAGAAACTAAACTATATATATATATATATATTAAACAACTGCGTTAATCAGATTAAGAAGAGTGCGAACGTCAACTTTTTTGTTTTTTACTACTTTTGCTTAGTGATTTTATGCCTGGATGATTTTGATTTCAAAAATTCACGTATCCAAACTTTTCTAACGGACTGTGTGTATAGCTTCTATATATTATCTAATCTGGCGGCTAATGTGGTCGCAGACAGCCAACAATTAACTTGCCCTTGGTTAACTGCAATTGACTACACTAAACTGATGTCAGAGTAAAGCCTGTAAGCCGGTTTACAACTGGCTTACATCTAAAATAAGTACACTTTAATACTTTAAGTATACTATAATGCAGGTGTACATATCTAAGTATGTAAAATACGTATAAATTCCATATCTCACGTTTGTCAAAGCTCAAAGCTTAGTTTTAAACGGTTTAATTGAGTTTTGTTTTCTGATTTGCCTTTTAGTGAGATATTGAACGTAAGGTGGGCAGCACCTCCTCGACGAGTTGGCAGTGCCTTGCATTTCTTACAGGGTGCGGTGCTGCCATATGTGCCATACATTCCAAGATGGCAACACTGTCATGCTACATTTAAGAGGTAGATGAAATAAGCAAGCCAAATGGTTTTAAAAACATATAGTATACAATAGGGTTCTTGACTTTGTGGTATAGAGTTGAATATAGTACGAATAGGTATATATATTTACAAATGATTACCAATTGGATTATCGTCTGGAAAAGAGAGATATAGAGAGAGCTCGAAGAATATATAAGAAATAACTAAATATATTATTTGAATATATGTATTTGTAATATTGTTTATTCAATAATAATTTATGTATTGATGTATGTATGTATATATATATACTTTTTTTTCAGATTTTTGTTTGTATTTCAAATATGCAGACACAAAAATTTGTAATAAGTTATATTCTTTGGTTTTTTTATTTATTTTTTTTGCATTTTTTTATAATTAGGTTTTTTTTAATATGTAGCTATGCTCGCAATGTTTTAGTCATATTGCATGAACTTGTGGCTTCGTTTTATTGTTGGAGTTTGTTTTTCATTTGCAATTGAATGCAATATTCGCAAATTGTTAACACATATTTTAGTTGCTTCAACATTTACAACGAATATCATTTGTGTTTCTATTTGATTTGATTTTTCATTACGTTTCTATATGTATTTTTGTATATATGTTTTGCGTTAAAGCTAAAATAACTCATGTAATATTTTTTTTGTGCTTTTTATTCTTTTGGTTCACGTTTCTCTTGTTCTTGTTTCGTGTTTCTTGTTTCTTGTTTCTTGTTGTGGGCTTGTTTACGTTGTTTACCTTTGGTTGACTTTGTTTTAAACGTTTTTCTTGATACATATTTTCATTTTCATTTTTTTTTGTTTTTTTGGCTTCTTTTTCAGATGTAATCTGTTCTTTTTTTCATTCGATAGTTATACAAAAGTTAAATATTTGCTGTAGATATATATATATATATGTATAATTTAATATATTCGTTAATAATTGATTTGAAGTATTTTTTGAAACTTGCGTTGTAGTCCTAGCGTGTGCGTTCAATTTTATACAATAAATATATAGTTTAATAATTGGATTTCTTTAGTTTGGCAATTTTTTTGTTGCATTTTTGTGTGTTTGTTGTTGTTGTTTATCTATAGAATATATAGTTGAATATGCTAGAATATACTATACTCGTAGCATATAGAATAATGCCATTTTTGATAGCCAAAAATTGCATATCGCTTGCGCTGTGGCTTCTCGAATTTCGAATACGTTTGTTATCGATAATTATCGGGCATGTTTTCGATTCCGCTTTCGCCGCAATTTCACGCTTATGCCTCGTAGCAGACCAGCTGAAAAAAGCGGAAGAACGACCGAAAAAGTATGCTACAAGGCAAACGAGTGATATCGATGAGCAAGGGGATTCTAGAACATGCCTGTCAATATATGTATATGTATTTAATATGTATAAGCGTTTACTAATCTGGACTAGGGGCCATATAACATTTGCTTTTACCTTTCACCATTTTAAAGGTTCACCTCGTAATCGTAATCGTAATCGTTATCGTTATCGTATTCGTATTCGTAATCGTTATCGTATTCGAATTCGAACTCGTATTCCTATTTGATACAGTTTGTTAATGTCTAGTTAATAAAGTTGCTTAAATTGCATTTTGCCTACTTGGTGTTTGGATTGCATGGTAGTATTTTTTAGGAATTTTGGTTGTTTGGTTGGTTTTTTTTTGGTTTTTGGTTTTTGGTTTTTGGGTTTTTGTTTTCGTTTTTCCCCCCTCCCTTGAAACTATTATAAAGTTCGAATCATTGTAAAGTTCAAATATGAAATTTGTTTAATAAGTTAGTTATGTATATGTATATAAGCGTTTGGTAATTGGTGTTTTTGATTTGTTCAATGAGTGTTATTATGGTATAAGTTTTTGGTTTTTAGTTTTTGGTTTTTATTTTTTTTGTTTTTTGTTCTTTTTCTTCATCATCCACATCGTTTCTAAAAAATGTTTGGTGTTGTTAGTTTGTGCTTTGGCATTGCTTTCTTTCCAGTTATCCAGATATATATACTATTACTATCCAGTTTGTTTTCAGTTTCTTCGGCTATCCAGTCATATGTGTATGTACTACACTCAATTGCAGATTGCTATCCATAACCATGTACATATATTGTTCAATATTCAATCCATTCTTTATATCTAATGTTCACTTTATAAAGGCTGTGCGAGTTGCACAATAATGGATACTAAGAATGTATATAGGGATATATATGAATACATATAATATATATTTTCGAGTGTTGCAAGTTCAGTTCAAAAAGGTTTATCGGTCTTAGTTTCATTTGGTTTCTTTCACGTGAATCGGGGCAGTTGAGAACTACAACTCGATTAACAAACATTCATCGATAGTTCCGAGTGTGAAGCCAGGCTTCAGCATTACAATTACAATTGTTTTTCGGTAAAAACTAGCTAAGTTCGAGTTATGTATATAAGTATAAGTATGTATAATATAATATATATATGTATATATTTCATAAAATTACTAAGTATATAAGTAAATAACATGCACGTAAGTATAGCCCACACAATCGTAATGGGAGTTTGAAATTGCTTTTGAAGGTCGTATTGGGGCAGGACGAAGTACGAGTTATTAAATTATATCTAGGGAAACGCTCGTCAACTCAATCATAAAATAGGTTTTCGATCAAGGATGCACTTGTTTCGCTAGCTTTTGGATCTCTCTATACGTAGTAGACTAAATAGTATGTATGTATGCATGTATGTAAATATATATGTATGTATGTACTCGCATTATGATAATTATTTAAATGTAAGTTCTATTTAAGTTGCTGAACACGTTAGTGCTTATTGTTATATCGTTGCTTTAAACGTTTTTTTTGTTTTTGTTTTTGTTTTTGTTTTTTGGTGTTGCGCTTTTCAAAATTTCTCCATTTGTATAATTCATATTGTTAGCTTGTTTTTGATTTTCTGTATTGGTGTTGCTATTGTTATTGCCCTTGTTGTTGCGCTTGTTGTTAACACACTTGTTGTTGTTGTTACTGTTGTTGCTGCTGTTGGTCAGTAATCAGTTAAATTGCTTTATAAGGCCTAGCGTGATCGAGTGCTTGGTGATTGTATATAAAGTACAGTGCTGCTGCAGCGCTCTAAAGTGAAATTTGGCAGCGTCGCTTTCTGTGAAGCGCGGCAACAGCGCTCAAAAATATTGCATCGTTTAAATATACATAAATAGTTGTTTTTTTTCGCTTTCGCTTTCGTTTTCGTTTTTGTTTTTGTTTTTTGTTTTGTTAAATCATACAAGTACGATAACCAACTGAAAAGTAAATAAATACACATATAGTATAAGAAATCAAAAATAATAATATATTGCTTGTTGATATCTTTTGAAGTGATCTCATATAAAATGTTTTATTTTATGTATAAATACAGTTATAATTTGTGTTTTCCGTTTCTTTATGTTTTCTTTTTTGTTTCGTTTTTGTTTTTCTTTTCTTTTTTCTTTTTGCAAAATCAATAACAATTTAAAGCACTTACGAAAAGCATACAAATATAAGATTAATTTAATTAACATACACAATTTATAATTATAAAAATTAATCGAAATGTTTGCTCTGTATGTGTGTGTGTGTGTGTGTGTGTGTGTGTGTGTGTGTTTAAAAGGTTTACAATAATTAAACAAAATTTAAACATAACCATGTATGTATGTATGTATGTGTATATGTTTGTATGTATGTGAGATGCTTATATATTGCATTTAAGGTTGATTTACATTTCGCTTGTTTAGTAAATATAATAATATAAAACAATAAAGAATACACACACAAGAACTAAGCGATAAGTTAAAATTACACAAGACAGAAAAAAAAAAATATAGTATATATCATATATGTAAATTTGTATTATATAATAATTAGAATAATAATAATAATAATAATAATAAAAATTCCTAAAACGATTATCATTTAAAATGTAACACAATAAATTTGATAAGTTATATTCGTACGTCCGTATATCAAATTAAAGCAAAATACAATATTCAATCAAGGAGAGAGTTAAACAATATACAGAATACAGAATACCGTTACAGTTACAGTTACAGTTGGAGTTACAGTTACAGTTGGAGTTACAGTTACAAGTACAGTTAAGAGACAGCATCAAATAAACATTTAAAGCGAGACATTTAGAGTGGGCCAGGAAGGGAGGGAGGGAGGCAGGTAGGTACAGAACGAGAGAGTGTGAGAGAGTGAGAGAGAGGGGGGGGGTGGGAGTAGGGGGGCCATAGACATAAGGACATTAACAGTAAACGTTGCAAATGCAACAAAAACTTATGCACATAATCATCTTAAGCTAATCTATTATTTATGTATAAATTGTTATGTTGTTTGTTGTTTTGCTTTTTGTTTGTTTTTTTTGTTTTGTTTTTCGTTAAGAAGACAAGGCTGATTTAAAAACTTGAATAATTGCTTTTGTTTTCGGTTTTCGGTTTTCGGTTTTCGGTTTTCTGTTTTCTGTTTTCTGTTGTTTGAAATGTTTGTTATACTTATGCGCTTGCCGCTAAAACTGTTCAATGTTCATTCCGTTCTGTACTATTCTGTTATATGCTATTCTAAACTGTTCTAAGCTGTTCTGTTCTGTTCTGTTCTGTTCTGTTCTATTCTCATTCTGTTCCGTTTGACGACGTTACTTGAATCACAATCAACGCTTTTTTGTTTTTGTTTTTTGTTTTTGTTTTTTGTTTTTGTTTTCGTTTTTGTTTTTGTTATTTGTTTATCAACGCTTACAACACTAAAACAATATGCTCTCAGCTGGTATTATATCATATATCATGTCATATTATATATATTATCATCCTCATCCTCACTTTTGTTTTAACAACTACATGCATGACTGGGGGGACATTTGCGGGTGCGGGTGCGGGTGCGGGTGCGGGTGCGGGTGCGGGTGCGGGGACAAACACAACAGAACAAAAATGTTCCTTTTTTTGTTGCTTTTTACAAAATGACACACAAAAAATGTAGAAAAAAACAAAAAACATAGAATTAATATACATATAAATAAAGTTTAAAAATATGCGCGCTATTCATCGTCATCGACTACATTTATAAGGTAAGAAAGTGCGTGTGGGTGTGTGTAGTTGTGTGTGTGTGGGTGTGTGTGTCAAATGCATATAAAATGAATTCTGTTTGAGTTAAATTTGTTGTGTGTGTATATGTGTGTGTGTGTGTGGCTGAGGTTTTAAAAACTTGAAAATTGTTTTCGAAATTCTGTTTAGAAATTCATTTGTCATGCTTTGCGCGGCGGCGTCGGCGGCGGCGGCAGCGCTGGCGCAGTCGCAGTCGCAGTCGCAGCAGCGTAGCCGGCAACCTTCGGCTGCTGCCTCAAACAGTTCATGTCTTTGGGAATGTTTTTGTATTTGGCTGAAAGATGAGCGGACTAGTGAGCAACTTGAGTAAACCCGGCCGGGCCAAGGCCCGCTTCTGCTTACCTGCTGCTGCTGCGGGCTCGCTATGCTGCTGATGCTGCTGCTGGTGGTGGTGCTGCTGCTGTTGCAGCAGCTGCTGCTGCTGCTGGTGCTGCAGCTGTTGCAGCTGCAGATGCTTCAAGGTCGAGTGCGGATCGCAGTAGAAGTTCTGCTTGCGCATGTTGCTGCCGATGCCGCTGCCGCTGCCGCTGCTGCTGCCGTTGCCGAGTATGTTGCCGTTGCCGTTGGCGTTGCTGCTGCTGCCGTTGCTGCTGCTGGTGTTGCTGCCGTTGCTGCAATGGTTGTTGCTGCTGCTGCTGCTGTTGCTGCTGTTGTTGTTGTTGCTGGCACCGAGCGGCGGCAGCGGTGGCTGCAACTTTGTGGCATGCTTGCCCCCAACACTTGCCGCTGTTGCTACTGCTGTTGGCTCTGCTGCTGCTGCTGCTGCTGCTGCTGCTGCTGCTGCTGCTGCTGCTGCTGCTGCTCCGACTGCTGTTGGCGATGCTGTCGCCTTCGACGATGCTAAGCTTAGAGTTGAAATTGCTGGTGGTAGTGGAGATCGTTGTGAATCATTGCCTATTTCGCCCGTGTACCTGCAAGAGTGAAGAGAGTTGTTTTAGCCACATGCCAATCAATCGAAACAATCGATAACTGATCTATCGGTTTAACTCCTTTCCACACTCTCGATATATGCACACAAAACCTTGTGCTGAAGAACTTGATCGACAGTACTATATTAGTAACCTTGTGCTTGAGAACTTAGTATCGACTATCACTTTATCGATAGTATCGATACTTTATAGAGGTGGAACCATAGAGGCTGCTTTCCCGACTATCGATATACATAACAGCAATTACACTTAATAATGCTTGCAAACCGATGTATTTTCATTTAACCACGTTGTAGATCTTATCGATAGGCAGAACCATCCCTAGCGACACTATCGATTAGCGGCGTTGTGTTACTAAAGACGTATTTGCCGCTCCACTGTCGAGTTGCACGAAAAGAAGGAATGCGATTTGCTTCCTGTATAAATTTATAAGCCGAAGCTTGTCGATAATATCAACTATTACTATCGGAACTATCGAGTGTCCACAGTGGCAGTATAGGTGATTTTGGCTTGCTGCTATTATTCAAGTTCTGTTGCTCAGTAGAGAATTGCTTATGTGTCTACGAACTGCTATCGACACGAACTATCGCAACTACCGATAACCTGGCAGCTGTACTCACTTGATGTTGGTGTACTCGCGTCCAACCTGGATGCTCTGCTCCTCGGCCCGCTTGCGTGCTATCAGCGTCTGTATATAATGCTGTACCGCGTAGTAGACGAACTTGTACTGGGCCTCTGTTTGGACCATGCCCGAGCGCTGCGAGCGCACCATTTGAATTGTGCGCTGTATATCGATTTCGGTATCCAAGCCTGTGAAAAGGAATACAACAATTAATGTGAATATTTATTTATTGGGCGCTATGTTAAGCAACTGTTAATGGCGCGCTGTTGCTAACATTTTATGTAACTACAGCTAATTAACTGCATTTTAGTCCCTAACTACAACCTCATATTTATATACGAACACTTCTTAATATTCATTGAGAATACCTATTGATTTCTGCTTTGATTACACATCTTTTATCTTAAACTTTTTATATTAAATATCACTCTAGGGCGAGACTAAAGAATTCTCATAACAAAACAACACATTTAAAGCCGATCCTTTCCTAACAAAAGCCCATTAACATAACAGACCGTTTCGGGCATAGCAGCTCTCTTAGTTAACATCTGAATTACTAAAGAGCGGGCTTTTTGAGAGTCTTATCGCAGCGACAATATGTGAGATACGGATAAGAGTAAGTAGGTACTATACTATACAAGGCTCACCATTGCGCACTATCTGATCCAATATCATGTCGATCACGATGAAGGTGCCGGTGCGTCCGATGCCTGCCGAGCAGTGCACACAAATGGGGCCCTGAAGAGAGAGAGAGAGAGAGAGAGAGAGAGAGAGAGGGAGGAGAGAGTGATCAGTACGGGTAAGGTTAGGGGGGATTCGGTGGTTAGACTTACTGGCTTCTCGCCGGCCTGGGCCAGACTGCTCTGTTTGGTGTTGACATCCTGCAGGAAGTTGAGCACACAGCCAGGATCGGCGGGCACACCGTGATCGGGCCACACTTGGAAATGATAGTGGTAGATGCGGCGCTCAGGCTTGTCACGCCACGAGAACAGAAATTCCCGCAGTGTATAATCATTTGTGGAGTTCTCCTTGATGCACTGGACCTTGGCGTGGCCAAACTGCTTGCACTGCCCCTCATCTGGCCAGTAGCGTTCGCACTTGGTCTTGCCGCGCTCAATCTCCTTGGTGGTCATCACAATCACCCGGGTGTTCTCCTGCCAGATCATGTTCCAGAAGTCCGTCTTCGTGTTCGCCAAGCAGCCCTGCGTCGCAATGTACGTCTTGAACAGGTCCCGCTCCACGCTCAGCAGCGATATGGATGAGCCCGCGCCCGCCGGGCCCGCTGGGCCCGCGCAGGACGAGGCCGTTGGCGGCGGTGAGGCATCACCGCAGTGGCGCTTCAGCAGCACGGCCAGGCAGCCATTGAGCGCTGCCGTCGCCGACGTCGTGCCGGGATGGGCGGTGGGTGTGCCAGGACCCGTGCCGGCAGCAGAGGCGTTCGCCGAGGCGGAGAGCGATTCGCTGCGCTTGTGCTTGCTCAGCGAGTCCGACTTTCGATTGCAGGTGGCGCAGTTGGTGTACGGCAGCGTCGCCGACTTCACCGCGCACTGCACGCACGTCTTGTTCAGCAGCTGACAGTTGGGGCAGTTGCGCTGCATCTGGGCGGCCGCGCAGGCCGGACAGGATGCCACCGAGCTGTTCAGGCTCTCCGAGGAGCTGCTCATGTTGTACAGGTCGCCATCGGTGGGTAGTCGTATGTAGTTGGCGTTTATGTACTCCGCTCCCGGTGCACTGCGCTCCACGTCCTGCAGCTTCACGCGCGTGTGATCATCTGCGAATTGGGTCAAGATTAGTTCGTGTGTTCACCGCTGGGGCTATCGATAGTATCGATAATTAGAGATTGGTGTCCTTAAATTGGTATTGTCAAGCTCGAGATGGTTACTCTATGAAGAGACACTCAATTAGTGAGAGTAAACTATGGCTGATACTACCTTTGGTATCTGTGGTGACAAGCCACCGATGTATCGATAGTATCGATAATTTTAGTTATGTACCTCTTAATTAGAGATTGTTGAAGAGACACTCAATTAGTGAGATTAACCTACGGCTGTTACTATCTTTGGGTTAGTGGTGACATTGCTGGAAATATCGATAGTATCGATAATTATAGATTGGTATCTTTTAATTAGAGATTGTTACTTTTGAAGAGAAACTCAATTAGTGAGAGTAAACTATGGATGATACTATTTTTGGGTTAGTGGTGACAAGCCGATGTATCGATAGTATCGATAATTACAGATTGGTTGTGTCTTAATTAGAGATTGTTACTTTTGAAGAGACACTCAATTGGTAAGATTAAACAACATTAAACAACCACTGGGACTATCGATAGTATCGATAATTATAGATTGGAATCTCTTAATTAGCGATTGTTACTTTTGAAGAGACACTCAATTAGTGAGAGTAAGCTATGGCTGTTACTTCTTCACACATCTAACACATCTTTGTGTTAAAGGTGACAAGCCATCGATGTATCGATAGTATCGATAATTACAGTTTGGTATTCTTAAAGATGGTTACTTTTTGAAGAGACACTCAATTAGTGAAAGTAAACTATGGCTAAAACGATCGATTGTAGCGAAAGTTACTTTGCTTATCGATAGTGTCGATAGCTGCATATCTGGGTGAGTTTAACAATTGGTACAGTCAAGGTAAAACATCAAATTGAATTGTATCGGTACATTGCGGACTTGGTGAAGAGAACAGAGCTTGTAACCGATAACTTTTACCATACTTAATGATAAGTTCATCTAAGGATGGCAATTACTTACAGGGCAATATGTTGCGGTATCGATTCTTCAGACGATTCTCGTCCTTGTAGCCCTCATGGCGCGAGAAGGTATCCCGACTGTCCTGCTGCAGCGATTCGAACTCCTCCCAGAAGCCGCCCTGCGGATGAAAAACCCAGTTAGTTCGCTCTTAGTGCGATCAGGTGCCTACTGTACCCACCTTGACCAGCTGATCCACGCGTGCATTGATGCCAGCTGCCGTTATTCGCGTCGCATTGAAGGGTTGGCGCAGATGCACCACCGTGCCACATGTCTCCACCATCGGATTGCGTTTGTAGTGATCAATCAGTTCGGAGAGCGTTGCAAATGATTCACCACCGCCCACGTCGTACTTTTTATCCTGCAACAAAATGCCAATTTCAATGAATCTCAAATTGAAGAGTTCTTTCGGAAAGGTAACTGTGTTAATCACTACAAAAACAAATCGATCTTGAGCCCCTCTAGAAGTTTATTTTATTTTTTTATTTTTCACCAACATTGCAAGATTATAAATCTTTATAAAAACTATATATAATCTTGATTAGCGCAGACCAACAATCTATTTTGATAAGTATTGGATACTTTCAGTATCTTAAAATTCACTGCAGATTACGCTTTCCTATACCATTTTTGGTGAAAATTGCAACACCCTATATTATATAAAAGTAAGTACTACGTATATCTTTTACTTTACAGGTAAAATAATTAAACTTTTTGATTGTTGCTTAACTTTCTGATGGTCTAACCAAACGTATGATAAATATTATTGGGTTTAATCTTTGAATAAAGAGAATTATTCAACAATAAACTTGTCAAGAGTAAACAAATGCATCCTACTTTAAAATTGGTGAAAATAAAGAGAAAATGATAAAAGTTTCCTAAGGATTGAAAAATGTATTTAAAAAAGAACTCATTTGAAAATGAATTTTGTATTTATTTATATAATGCTAATTAACAGTTAAAAACTATAAATTATTATTACAATATGCCTCTGCCAAATTTGAGAAATTAACTTGTTTTTACTCCCTGTACCCATAAAATGGGTAAAAAGGGGGTACTAAATCTGTGCAAATGTATGTAACAGGCAGAAGGAGACATCTCCGACCCTATAAAGTATATATATTCTTGATCAGTATCAAAAGAGATTTTGATTTGGCCATGTTCGTCTGTCTGTCCGTCTGTCCGTCTGTCCGGATGAACCCGTCGATCTCAGCAACTATAAGAGCTAGAGACACCAAATTTGAAATGTAATGTGTACCTGTATAGCATACGCAGATCAAGTTTGTTTCATATTTCAAATATCTCCCCCCGTTTCCCCGCAATTCAATAAAAACGTTTTACAGGAACAATCTTAAAGATATAGCTTTAAGATTTGGCATGTACAATACTTTAGTCTCTCTTAGTCTACTGTCCAAATTTCAAGTCGATCGGATAATAAACACGGAAGTTATTCACGATAGAAGATTCAGTGATGCAGCGAGAGGGGGAAGAAGAAGCACAGCCACCATTCAAATTGCCTCGCTTGCGCTGTCGCCTTTGTGTATGTGTGCGTGCGTCTTTGTGTATGTGTGTGTGTATGTGTAAGTGGACGTAGATGTGATTGAATGTTTTAGGCCTGGGTACAGGGAGTTTCGTAGTCGGGTATACTCGACTATAGCATTCTTACTTGTTAAGCTTTGGAAATATATTAGGAGTTTGTGGAGCACTCTTCTATAATCCGATCTGATATTAGGTATACGCATTCGCAGCCGCTTGCTGCGGGCTACACACGCCGTGCATACCCCTTGCTATACCCTAGCCAGCCAACGGGGAGCGAAGCAGTAAAATTAATTGAAAAACGCCACACAATTAGCCAATAAAAGGGCAAACGTGACCGCAATGCCAAAACTAAAACTGAAAAATGCTCAACTGGGCATGTAAATCGCGCTATTGTAAAATGGCGTTAAATAGCAACAACAATAATGGCAACAACAACAATTCCATGGGGTTTACAACAGTCGAGCTAATATATTTCAAATAGCAAGAGCAAGTTTGCCACTTAAAACTAAAAACCACCAGATTTGAAATGACTTTTCTACAACAACATCTAGCATATCATTTGTATGGAAAATCTTTTGTATATCATTGTAGCTTAGTTGAAATAAGTCACAAGAAAACATAATTAGCTGGGATTCCTTCTTACGTAAACTCCATTTAGAATTGGGTTTGGGAATCCCGCTAGTCTCAAATAAAAAGCAGTTCGCTTGGGCTCCCAAGTAGCTCTAGGGTTTCCTCCAAGCAACACCGATATTATAATACTCTAATAAATAAACGATATGCCATTTCCCCAGATATGTATATGTATATCGAAATCAACCCTAACAAATTCTATGGTGGGTGAAACAAGCATTCATCTTAGCGATTGTTAAGATATATCATTGCTTATTCTTAATTGAGTCTCGCTTAATTATGATAAATCATTGCTATGTAAAAAGTATCATTAAGCTAGGGCTGCAAATAATGCTGAGAATAATCCATTTTATTTGCATTTTAATCGATGTTGTTTTGATTAATGGTGACGCCAATTGATTTATCGATGTTTTGAAGAGAAAATAGTTTTGTTTTCTTTAAAATAATACAAGCCTATACATAGATGTATAGATGTATAGATGTAATATACGATTTAAGTGTGCCATTAACTTATATAATACTTTCGGATTTAAATGAATTATGAATTATATATTTTATATTTCCAGCTAATTTCTGTATATATATTATATTGTTTTAATAGTTAGTGTAAGAATTGTTTCTATGTTTTCTAAAAAAAAACACCGCGAGGATCGAAACAACAGTAAAATCATCAATTGGCGCACTTTTCGTAGTGAAATACTGGATTAATTGTATATTTGCACAACTTGACTTAAGCTAAAATATTTAAAAGTGATAAAAAATGTGTCTTATATAACCAGCTTTTATTACTTGGTCACACTTTTAACACAACACAGAAATGGAGTTAACCAAGCACAGAAGTGAATTGAACAATTGTTTAGTGAAAACTTCAAACGGAATGGGCTTTGAATGCGCCTCAGGCTAAGCGGCTGGCTTAACAGAGCGCTGGGCTGTTAAGCTAACAGCTGGCTGTTAAGCTAACAAGGCAAGCAGTGCGAATTCAAATTACGCATACGCCACGCGCGCCAAACGAGCAGAAATGAAAACTGGCAATAACCAAATAAGTACATAATGTAATATACTGCCAATACATATATACATATATATATGTATATATACTCACTATACAGCGCCACATGACTAAGCATACATATGTATTATATATACACACATTTATATATGTAAATGTCATATGCAACTACTACAAACTCAAGGTCAAATGATGAGGAACTTTACGGCCAAGTCGTTTGCATTAGTTGCCTTGGCTATTTGCTGTTGTTGTTGCTGTGGCTTACAAGTTTCGCTCAGGCTGTATATCGATTTGCATTCGGTGTGCTTTAATATTGAATTGATTAGAATTTTGGTCACTTACCTGCCACCTAATCATGACATGGGTGACTTTGTCATCAGTGCGCACGGAAAGCACAAAATCGCCGGGTTTACTTTGAGATTCACGCACCAGAAACGAACCATTCTTGCCACGCTCCAGTATCAATTTTTCAGCTTCCTTGCCAGAAAGATTGCCATGAAACCATCTGCAAATCAAGTCAATAATTCAATATCAATCAGTATTTATAATTATTATTATTATATATTTGATTATTATTGTTGATTTATCTAGCCGCATGCTTCACCTGAGCGCCAGCAGTTCTTTAGAGAGACTTTAATGGGGCGAGTCAAACAGCTTACTGATTCAAACGTGTCTCTGACCGCTCGCTTAACTTCTCCCTCAGTCCACCCCCTGTCTCCCTGTCTCCCTGTCTCCCTGTCTCCCTGTCTCCCTGTCGCTCTGTCTCTCTGTCTCTCTGACTGACTTTTTAGCTGCTGCCGAGTGCTACGTGCGCGCTTCAAATGCAACTATGAACTGCACAAATTGCACACATGTGCGAAGTGACAACAGTTTTATTAACAACAGCAGCAAACAAGTATGAGGAGAGAGGCTGCTCGACCTGGGCATACCCTGTACTGGCGCTGTAACAATGTACAAAGCAACGTCGAGCAATTTTACATCGATTGTACAACTTATTTCTATTTAAACTTAAGCCCTTAAATGTACACTCAGGAAAATAAATGCCCCTCAATGTAGAAACTCTTCATACTTTTGTAGCCAAAGGCAGTTCAACTTATTGTATTCCGAATTTCAGATATATATTTCTCAAACTAAGAAGTTAATTCCATTAAACAGACATTTTTCCTGGCTTTTAGGGTGAATCTTACTGTATGGCGATTTTCTGAATTCATACAAACAATAGTTTAAAAAAAGCCATCCTGAACGCTTTCGTTGTAGCTCTGGCTTTAAATAATAACATTGTAATTTAGATTATATTCTAAGATATCATTTTATAATTAACAAAGTAATTTTACATCAATTTTGTCGGAGGATTTGTCAAAAAGTCAACCAAACATCGGAGAAAAAAACATCGGAAAATTCGCTTAATATGTTCCGACGTTTTTCTGTACATTTCTATCACGTAATATAACTGAATTGGAGCAAACTATATGAAGTACCATAAGATTACGCGCAATTGCTAGCTTTGGATATAATATCTGTATAAATCATCAAGTTTTTCATCCGATTGCGTCTAAGGCAGCTGGGGTTGTGGATATTTATGGAAATATCGATATTGGAGAAGGCCGATATCGAAATATCATATCGATATATCGTTTGTATATACGTAATATTTATATACAACTAACTTCGCAATCCGGAAAAAAAAACCCGGATTCAGGACGATTGGAAACGACCACAAAACATTTTAAGATTATAGATAGGTTCAATTGCTTTTCTATCCTAAAGTGAAAGGAGAAAGAAATTACAAAGTGAAATACTGAATACTGAATACTGAAATACTCCAATACTGTAAACTTGCCATACTCTGCAAGGGTATAAATATGCCGATCCTATGTGCAAGTATATAGCATTTTATAGGTTATGTAAGCTCGCAACTAGTTTCTTATGCCCCTTTTAGCCAGTTTGAATTGGTTCTAGGGTAGATAAACGGTGCCGACGGCGACGACGACGACGATTAGGAAACTAGAAGGCAGCGCAAATACAAATACGAATACAAATACGAAAACGAATACAAATCGTATGGAATCGCATCGCACAAAAATGCAACAACAGCAAAACGCGAAGAAAACAGACAAATGCAAGGCAAACAACAACAACAACAACAACAACTAACAACAACAACAACAATAACAATATCGACGTGTGGAAAAGTGCAAGTTGATTTGTTGCTACTTGGATATACTACATACAAATATGGCTTTGTAGTTGTAGTTGTTGTCTGGCCAGGCCAGTTGGACATGGACGCGGAGAAGTGGTCAGATATACATATATGGATATATACTATATATATACTGCATATATCATATATATCTTATAGTATATGCCATTAACAACAGTCGACAATTGACACAGAAAGCAAAAGGCATCAAAAGTTGTTGCCAGGTCAGCGACGAATTGAAAGCAGCTTATGAGTATTTCACACTGCTTGCACTGCTTACACTGGGCGCATTGGCCAAAGCAAGTAGTTCCAAGCAGTTAAGTAGTACCCAGTCAATTCTGTGTACTTCTTTGCACAGAATACATGTAAGAAATAAAAGAAATTTCCTTTCTGAGTTAGAATGCGTGTTGGCAATAAGTAAGAACTCCCGACTGTGTAATACTCTGTTGCCTGCCTTGGCCTTGGCTTATTTGTGGGCGTGCTAAGTTCTATCTAACTTAAATCAAACTTGATGACTTAAACTTCAAAAATTGTGAAACCCAATCTACTCTTCTAACCTTTGGAAACAGAGAGTAAAGCGTCTGAAAAGCAGATTGATTAACATGTATAATACACGTGCTTAAGCTCGCAGTTGAGTTCCCTTTCTAAACAAGTGTGACCAGATTTTGCAATAAGTTTTTGTTGCTGGTCACTCTGTTCTGGCATTTTGAATAGAACAGCTGATTATCGAGAAACTGTACGAAACATTGTCAATAAGCTAACCTAAATGTTTCATTACAAAGAAACAATGTTCGGTAAACCGAAGGGTGTTCCCATTTCCGATCAAATCATTCGGAATTGAAACTGTAAGTTGTTCTCAATCAAATCATTGGGAATTGAAACTGTAAGTTGTGCCTAATACCAGATCAAAGCTTTGCTTGGAGAGTACTACCTTTTAGTTGATCAATTGAAAACTCTGCGAAACCTTTCGGAAGGAAAAGCAGTCGGAAATAGGAAAAGACCTAATCAAAAGGTTCTACATGTTTGGTTGTCATGCTGACGCATTCGGATTCGGATTTGTATTTCTATTATTTTGTTGGTTGTCTATTGGCTTTGAGTTTGACTTGTTCCACTTTGCATAAATAACACTAACTTAAAAAACTTGCTTTGAATTTGAATTCGAGCGGTCTTCAATTCAGTTTGAGTTTTATTAGTTACTCGCATAGAGTTGTGTGTGTTGTCAACGTCTTCTAGTTATGCTGAATGCTGGCAGAGTTCGTCGGCATCTTATTTAATATATACTACATATAGATATACATATCAACGAGTATATATAAATAATCGTAAATCGAGCAGACTAGAGGTAAACACACAAATCAATCGAGTTGTGTTGTCCTTAAGCCGGTTTCGACTTTTAACTGCTGTTGTTTCAGTTCAGTTACTATTGTTGTTATTGTTATTGTTATTGTTATTGTTATTGTTGTCTTGGGGTCATAGTTATCATAAAACATTCCGTTTAATGACCAACTGACAAGCTCAACATTTCGGAGTGTATTTGTGTAGTGAAGTTTAGAGACTTTTCACACCCGCAATCCAAGTTGCCAGTGCAATTTATCTTCCGTATATACAATTATATAGTGTCGGGTGCTATTTATAGTTGGTACTGCCATATATAAAGCAAAACGAAACAAAACAAAATACAATTGACTTAACATTAGATCGTCAAGTTGGCATGCATTTCAATGCT
Source organism: Hirtodrosophila confusa (assembly GCA_035043065.1). Classification (NCBI taxonomy): domain Eukaryota; kingdom Metazoa; phylum Arthropoda; class Insecta; order Diptera; family Drosophilidae; genus Hirtodrosophila; species Hirtodrosophila confusa. The sequence continues at coordinate 14,388,633 of JAWNNI010000242.1, read as the reverse complement.
GATCGTTACTCTGAGCTGAGTTACATATTCAAGGTGGTTTGGCCGGAATGATAATGATAAGAGTCCGTCTCGCCGTCTCGCCGTCTCTCCGTCGATCGGTCCCCTCCGACAGCGTGTTGTTATTTTTAGCACCGGAAATGGCATTGAATCGAGTCTCGATAGTTTTTGATATCGATATACATAGATCGTTAGTCTGTTACAGAGCTGCTTCAATTAGTAATCTTCTGCATACAACTTATATCATTATAGATTAAATACTTATATTGTTGACTGTTTTTTGATGGAAATGCTAATGATATATGGTATATTATTATATATTATGGTATATTATGGTATATATAGTAAACAATAGTTGAACTGAAATTGCATTTCCACATTCTTGCTGACTGATCTCAACTGGGAAAATGAAATCCCTTTCATCTTTCATCTTTCATCTTTCATCTTGAGCACCCTCTTAAATCCATTTCATCTTTCATCCTTAGCACCCTCTTAGCTCAAGTCTCATTTCAACTGCGCAATCTTTTTCCTTTTTGCTTTTTGCTTTGTTTGTTTGTTTTTTTTGATTTTGAAGTGATTCAACACTGTTGATGGCTTTCTGGACAGCCACAAGCATCAGTCAACAAATTAGCACCTTTCTTGGCGTATGTTTATATTGAAATTATTCACATTTTGTTGCCTCTTTTGTTGAGGGCCACTTGGTGGCTGTACCAGGCTGAGGTAACGGCGAAAAAAATGCTAAATTTGAAATGCAATTACTTTTCACTTGAAGTATTCCCTTGTTATTTTGAGCCGCTCCATTAAGTTTATTTTCAGACTTATTGCGCTTTGTGCCACTGAAATTTCATAAGCCACTTTTATATATCCTGTTGCCCAACATTCCCTGTAAGGTTGTCCAACTGTACTCGCATATAAGTCTGTCTAAATAAAGTTTTATACTTGATATTCAGAGATGAGCATCAATTACATACATTCTTGAAAGATTGAGTTCTTGTTTAGTTTGGTAACTCAGCTATCGCCGGAACTATCGATAATATCGATAAATATTATTGATAATTGGTTTTTTCCGCTTTTTCAGCCTTTGAGCCGCGATTTATAAACTCAGAAGTTTACGTGTTTTAATGTCAGTTTTGTGCATTTATATTTATTCTTTTTTTTTAATTTCTAGCATTGATTTGTAGCCTTTTATTTGATTTTTGTATGCAGCAAATAAGTTGTTTTGTTTTCGAAAATAAACACATTCCTTTGTGTATATAAAACCCTATATCTATTGTGATTTATTATATCCGCGTTTTACGTATTCCGTCCTAATAATCGATGTTATCGAAATGATATCTGAACTAGGCTGAAATCGTTTTCAACACTCCAGCTCTATCAAATGACTCAATCTTATCGAATTAGCGAAGATAGCAAGGAGTACGTACACTCAGAGAAAATACCCCTATCATTTAGGAAATTGCCCTAAAAACCAGAAATATTTTCTGTTTTATCGAAATAGTGTCTAAAATGGAGAAACTTATTTCTTAAAAGTAGAAACATCATTTTTATTTCGAATTCTTAGAAATATTTTCTATTTTTAGGAAATATATTTCCTAATTTCAGGAATTTTATTTAGATAACTTAGTTAGCTTAGATTTTAGAAAAACGAAAGCATGATATTTGGTAAATCAACTTTCTGAAAAATAGGCCGAGCTGCCCTTGGCTTCGAAAGTAAGGCGATTTCCTGAAATCTAGGGCATTTTATAGCTCTTTAGATCGATTGGCAAGGTTCAATGGATGTATTTATACATTCCTTATGGAGTTAGCTACAGGGTATGTTACAGTTGAGCAGCCTGGACTGTGGCCCTGTTGTTACAGTTACAGTTACGCACAGGAAGCATCCACGCTGCGAGTATCTCAAACTCAAATCGAACCTGTTGGCCATTCATGAATGCGACGCGTCGCAGAAAGGTCAACAAACAGCTCCGCTGCGTAATTATATATTCACATAATCATGTATATCGAATAACTGATCGTTTGTCACAAGTTGACAATTTAGTGTGCCAACGCAGCTGCCAAGCGAGCTGCGAACTGAGATCTCAGCAGCTGAGCAGCGAGTGGGTAACCAGTTGGGGATTTGCCTTCGTTTCGATTATTGCAAGTTGTTGGCTCGTAAATATAATAGCATATAGCAAATGCCTACATTCCGCTGATCAGCCAAAACTTTCCATATTAAGACGCCAGCCTCTCTCATCCTCGCCCACTGACGAAGTATTCAAGTCTGGGGACTACGAATAAAAAACCAAATCTCATTAGATGTTTTTTATTGCTTTGGCGCGAATTAAACCGCATTTATTTAATTTGTGAATTTGTATACAAATTGACAATCATGAAAATGTGCTCATTGTTGTTGTTGTTGTTGTTGTTGTTGTTGTTGTTGTTGTTGTTGTTGTTGTTGTTGTTGTTGTGCAATGCATTAAACGGGAAATATCCAAAGAAAATAAAACGCAACAAAAGCTATTAAAAATCCATGTAGTTAGTTAACTAAATGCAAAACAATTTACATTTGACAGCTCGCACTTGGAGCTGTCGAGGAAAACGAGCAATTGCCAGGCCCAGGGGGTGGAGTTACGACCAACGAGGGGTGGATAATGTGTGTGTGCTTATAATTGGGATGCCGCACTAACGGTAAATATCAATGTGACCCAGTGTCAAGGAAAATAAGCCAGAGCCAGGCCAAGGGGTGGAGATACGACCACTGGGGGAGGGGTGGATAATGATAATGATGATAATTGCCTAAGCAGTACTAACGATAAACATCGAAGTGACCCAGTCTGAAGGAAATCGAGGAATATCCAGGCTAAAGGGTGGAGATACGACCACTGAGGGAGGGGTGGATTATGATATTGCTGATAATTTTGATGCAGCACTAGCGGTAAACATCGAAATGATCCAGTGTTAAGAAAAATGAGCAATAGGTAGGCCAAGGGGTGGAGATACGGCCACTGATAGAGGGGTGGATAATGATATTGCTGATAATTTTGATGCATCACTAACGGTAAACATCGAAATGATCCAGTGTTAAGAAAAATGAGCAATAGGTAGGCCAAGGGGTGGAGATACGACCACTGAGGGAGGGGTGGATAATGAAAATGATGATAATTGCCTAAGCAGCGCTAACGATAAACATCAAAGTGACCCAGTCTGAAGGAAATCGAGGAATATCCAGGCTAAAGGGTGGAGATACGACCACTGATAGAGGGGTGGATTATGTGTGTGCTTATAATTGGGATGCCGCACTAACGGTAAATATCAATGTGACCCAGTGTCAAGGAAAATAAGCCAGAGCCAAGCCAAGGGGTGGAGATACGACCACTGAGGGAGGGGTGGATAATGATAATGATGATAATTAGAATGCAGTACTAACGATAAACATCGAAATGATCCAGTGTCAAGGGAAATAAGCAAGAGCCAGGCCAAGGGGTGGAGATACGACCACTGAGGGAGGGGTGGATAATGATATTGCTGATAATTTTGATGCAGCACTAGCGGTAAACATCGAAATTACCCACTGTCAAGGATAATGAGCAATAGGATGGCCAAGGGGTGGAGATACGACCACCGAGGGGTGGATAAAGGCGGTGCGCTAAACGGCAAGCAGCAAGATGACCCATTGAAAGCCAAAAGCAAACAAATAAGAAACTAACAAAAGCCAACAGTAAATTAAGATGTCATCGATAACACTACGGAAATGACCATGAAGGTGACAAGGTGAATTCGCCAACTCTGTAAAGATGGAATGATCATAGAATGTGCTTACAATAGCGCATAAATTGTTCTATCCACACACACACACACACACACACACACACACACTCACGTGTCTGATAAGTGGAAACTGAGACGACAATGCAAACAATTTTAAGAATCTGTGGAATGGATTGGCAAACATGCTGATAAGAAATGAGTTTACCAGGCAGGTGGGGCGGTGGCGGGGGAGTCTGCGCTAGATACAATTCCAGGTACGTGTTTTTTAATCAGATGTGCAAGTATTTACTTATTTATGAGCGTGGAATTTGTTGCGTAGATAATTTCACTTGAACTCTGTCGCAGTCTGGCGCTCTAAATGCAAAAATCAATAGAACAATATATAATAATAATACAAAAAAACAAGTTAAACGTGCTCAAGTCGCAAGTGCTCGACTAGCAGTTACCCTAGCAAGCTTCATCTAGTCTTTGAGAGTTTATATACCAAATTTGCTTACTCCAGCCGCAGTAGTCTCTGAGATCAGACAGGGGGATTTCTGATTTCCCAATCTTGCAAATCTCTAAATGGTCCTATTTCTACACATGAGAACTGCCATCTGAATTCATGCTCAACTCGCGTTCCTGAAATTCAATTCACATCATATTTCATTTTGTTTTCATGAAATAGGAACAGATTTTCTGTCCTGAACTACTCGTATTATGCGAATAGTTTCAATTCCGCTGGCTCAAATGCAAATCTTTTCCATGTAACTCACAGAAATTCGAATAAGTTTCGAGCGATTTAAATTTCATTCAGAAATCTGACGGATTTTGTTTAGTATAGCTATAAAAACTATGATTTTCGGATAACTTTTACCCAAAGTTCAGTTTGATAAAGCAATTAGGTCGGCTATAAACTATATTCAAGTTGCTTATAAATATGATTTTCACTTGTATGTAGGTTCATTTCTTGTTGGCTAATCAACAATTTAGCTGGGAATTTGTGATTTGAGACTAATCTAAAGAAATTTGTGTGATAGATCGCAGTTTGACTAAGTCTTAAACACGTATTCTTTCTCCGTTCTTCCTCCTAACACTTGTTAATATAAAAATATTAAAAGAAGGATGGATAACCAGATGGGATCTGAACTGGCTGGTAACGGAAAAGGGATGAAAAACACAGTTGAATGTTTCGGAAACGGGCTGGATCAGAGGCTGAGCATCAGCTGAGCTTAAGCGCTTAAGCACAGGCCTATCATGCCCTGTTCAGCAACATATGGTGAACAGAGTATAAGCAAGTCATCATATTGTTATTGCTCACAATACTCGTATTGAAAGGCAAGCCAAGATCACAAATATAAACAAGAAAGCACAAAGTCAAAGAAAATGAGCGTGCAGGCGTTTGTTTACCCATTCTGACCATATAAACAAATAAGTATATACATATGTATATCTGTATATCTGTATATCTGTATATCTGTATATCTGTATATCTGTTGATCTGTTGATCTGTTGATCTGTGCGTGTGTGTGGAATATCTGTCATATGTCGTTCTATTAGAATGTCACCAGCCCCACTCATTTGTTGTTGTTGATGTTTAGCTTAAATATTTACTCATTTGCGTGGCAATTTTAGGCACATGACAATTTTGACATTGTTGTTGTAGTTGTTCTGATTTTTTATTCTCCGCTTATTAGATTGTTGTTAATGATGGAGCATTAGCAACAACAACAACAACAACAACAACAACAACAAAAACAATCATTCAAATGAGTTGCGCACGCGCCTCGAACAAAAAAAATAAAAAAATTTAGAAATCGTTTTTTTTGCGTTTTCTTTGTTTTTTTTTCTGGTCCATTCGTCAAATCTGCCCTTTTTTGCAGAACTCTTCCCATTTCCGATTACGAATATAATTTTTTATAATTTCGAATCTGTTTCCCTATTATTAATATTATAATTTTAAAATTAAGCATAGCCAGAAAGTCCATTGACATTGGTTTAATAATAATAAATAAATAAATAATTGGGATTTTTGGCCAATGCAATGTAAACTATTGAAAAATAAGTTAGAGCAAGAAAGAACTTTGCAGACGAACGTTCCGACAGCAGAATACTCTGTTTCCAGTCCGATATAATTATAATTAATTACAGACTTCGGAAAGAGATGCGTAAAAAACTGTAGTCTGTCAAATTGGACAGGCGTGGCATATATAGATATTGCTCATTTGCGGCAGAGGAGGTAGGGGTGGCAAACATTTGCTTATGCAGATTTGTCCAGGGGGTCAACATTAGTCTGTATGCCAAATTTCAGTCTTGAAACTTGAAACTGAGGCTATACACCAATATGTGTACAAAGTTTGGTTGCTCTAGCTTCAAGGGTGTGGAACAAAATTGCGTTCATACGGACAGGCGGACAGAGGGACATTTCGCAAGCCCAATATAATCTGTTTCCCTTCGGGAACAGAGTATAAAAAGTAATTGATTCTTAAAAGTAGTCCGAAAACGTTTCGAAGCAGTACGCAGCATTCGGAAGCGAAATGGTTAGTTTATCCAATTCAAGCCGATATATTCTTATTAGAAACACCAAAAGGAGCTTTTTTTCTACTGCTTTTGATGCTCAAAGTTTGTTCGAGACTTACGTGAAGCCGTGCAGTTGCACACGCATGGCCGCCAGGAGCGCCAGTGTGCCGCTTGAGCCGCCAAAGCTTGGGTCAAAGCTTGGCGGCGTTGCTGACCAGGATGTGGGTGTGACGGGATACGAGGCGGCGCCGCCGCTGCTGCCGCTGCTACTGCCGCTGCAGTTGCTGCCTCGAGGTGAGGTTAGCTGCAGATGCAGTGATTCAGTGGAGGAGCAGCTGGAGGAGGCCGTCGTGGAGACGGGACGGCGTCTGTTAACTCTCTTGTTGTGAGCAACGCCTCTAATGATCATTGCCAGCTCATCGTTGCTCATGCAGCTTTTGCACTCATTTGTGCCAGCTGTTGTTGTTGTTGTGGCTGTTGCTGTTGCTGTGCTTGTTGTTGTTGTTGTTGTTGCTGCTGTTGTTGTCTTTGTCTTTGGACTTTTGCTGGACTTGGACTTTGTGCGCTCGCTGCGCTCGCTGCGCGTCCTGCCGCCGACGCCGCCGCCGCCGTAATGCGCTTGTATGGCGCGTTCGTATTCAAAGTTGCGTTGCTTGTTATACGCGTTGTTGTTGTTGTTGTTGTTGTTGTTGTTGTTATTGTTGTTGTTGTAGACCTGCTTCTCCTGCAGCTTATGGTTGACAACATTGCCCAGCGAGCTGGACAATTTCTCCAGGCACTTGTTGAAGAGCATTTTGTTGTTGTTGTTTTTTAAATTAAAATTTTACTTTTTTTTGCTTGCACTTTCTTCACACTTATTTTAACAAAAACAAAAAAAATGTTAAAAAATATGACGTCTTGTGTTCTAAGGCTTTGAATGTTGTTGTTGTTGTTGTTGTTGCTGTTGCTTATGCAACAACTCGCTCGCTGTAATACCAAAGAGCGTAAAACAAAAACAAAACACGTTGTTGTTGTTGCGCCTGAAACAATTTGTTGTTTCGTTCTAGTAATAATAATAATAATTGTCTGGCATGTGTTAAATATTGTTTTAATTTTGCTATTTTTTTGTTTTTGGTTTTTATTGCACAATTCTCTTTAAAACCGACAAAAACTTCTTTTCTTTCGGCACTGTTGTTGTTGTTGTTGTTGTTGTTGTTGTTATTGTTGTTGTTGCTGCTGCTGCTTTCGTTGTTTTTGCTGCCAGCTTAGCCGCTGCGTCGTCCAGTCGCGTTTGTGCCGCAATCAAATGCTCAAAAACGAATGTGGCCGAAGGCATAATAGTTTATCGTTTTAAATATAAATTTGAATGTTTGTTAAGCGAGAAATTTGAAATACAAAGTCGCCGCTTCGCGCACTTGATCTGCTTGCTGACAACGCTGTCTGCTTGCACTGCTTGGGCGCGCGCTTTTCGTTAAGTTCTATTCTTTGCGTTGTGTTGCTTTGCTTTGCGTTGTTGCGCCGCTGAAACGCAACTCGAGAATGAAGCTCCAGCAGCCAAGTGGTAAGCTTTTTGCTCAAGCCTCGGCGTTTACTTCGTGTGTCGCTGCTGCTGCTCTTGTCGTCGTCGTCGTCGTCGTCGTCGCGGTTGCTGTTGCTGTCGCTGGCGTCGTCGTCTTCGTGAGCTGTTGTTCTTGACTTGCGTTGTCTCTTTTGCTGCTGTCGCTCTGCCGCTGTTCTAAGCGCTCAGATCGTGTGCTCCTGAATGAATGAATGTTCCCTGACTGCGTGCGTCGCTTTTTGTTTTAAATGCACAAGCGCAGCCGAGCCGAGCCGAGCTGAGCAAAGCTGAGCTGAGCTGAGCTGAGCCGGGAACTCCAAACTGGATAACTCGTCATTATCTTGGACATAACATGTCAGCGTAATGCAATCGCAGACGTTGCCTTATTTGTGGGGGCGTTGCCGTCAACTAAATGTTATTGTTTTTCCCTTTACTTCTTCAGCTGCTGCTTGTTGCACTGCTTCGAAAGTTCAGCAGCTACTATTTGAAAGTGCATAGCACACACACACACACACGTACATATACATACATACATACATAGCTTACAAGAACACAAAAAGCTTAGCACGTGAAAGCTTCGTTTGGCCAAGAACCATTTGAAAGTTGTCCATCATCCAATGCGGACGGCACTTTTACTTTTACATTAGTGTTGGCGTAGACGCCGGCGCTGACGCTGGCAGTCACGGCAGAGGTGACTAAGTTAATTTAATTGAATTACATGAGCGACATTTTTGTACGTAGTGTACTTAGTTAGCAGCTATTTGAATGCTGCGCATGCGGCTCGCTAAATTAAAACCAGCAGAGTTGCACATTCTAGTTCAATTGAAGGAACCACTTTAGTCGTTCACATGTGCACTAACCTTTGTGTTTATACCCTAATCCGGAAACAGTGTCAACAGGGGAAAACATAACAGTTTTAATATTAATTGCATTTATATTCCTTTTTCGATTATACTATTTTTTTTTTTTTTGATTATTTAAAGAAAACACTTCCGAAAAGTGATGTACAAACTGCCATGGAAATCAAGTGAACAGAACGACCACAATGAAAGACTGAACTAGATGAGCGAGAAGCAGCAATCTGGTTCATGCGATCTGTTCAGTTAGTCGTTCCAGCGAACTTATTCAAAACGACTCAAGCAGCTCTATAAGGCAGATGAATCAGAACCCGAATTCACCTTACTGTATGTGTATGTGTGTATGTCTGTATGGACATATGAATATGTATATGTATGTATGTATGTATATGGTCATAATGTGAGTGGTGTAGCAGACTCGTGTAAGCGCCGCCTGTTACCTGCTACCGGAAATGAAATTGAAACCGAATAATAATGCGGGCAATTTTTCATGTTGCGTCTTGCTGAATTTTTGTTGTTGCAAACATCAACAGTGGGCAAAGGGGAGGCCACGCAGCGAGAGAGACTTACGGAGAGGGAGCGAGAGTGCTAAGAAGAGAAGGAGAGCCGCAGCGCTGAGCTTTTCTATGGCGCAGGCGCAGACGTCAGCAGCGGACGTGTCCCGCATATTTGGCAGCCAATTTTATTTTTGTTTTGTTCAGAACTTATGACGACGTGCGCCAGCGCCAGTGCCCCTTCCAGCGACAATTCCACTAGCCCTGGAAGTGGGCAGTGAGGAGTGGGAATTGGAAACTGGCGACCGCCGTTGAGTGGGGGAGGTGTGTGGGGGGGTGGGGCTTGTAGACGATGACAAACCGTTTGGTTACGATCGTCTTGTCTCATCATCAAATTTCGTTGGAATAACGTCAAACGTAAATGTTTCAAAGTCGAAAACAACAACAAGCACATACATACATACATATAGACATACATATGTATGTATGTACATATGTACATATATACTTAGCACAAAGTATCATATGTATGTATTTATGTAATAAAGCGCTCAACTTACAACTATTTAAAGATATTAACAACAACAAAAACAAAGACAAGCCTTAATATCTTTAGGAAATGATGCATCTTATTATTCATCATTTATTTTCGATTTACCCTTTCAGCATTTTCCAAAGATTATTCAAGCCTTTCAAAAACTCCAAAATACTGAAAATATTTAGCTTGAACTGTTTTCTACAATTCAACTCGCTCGATAAGGTGATCAGATTCCAATCAGGGGTGTTCACTAATAATCAGTTCTCTGAATGAATCAGTTCTCTTGAATAATAAATATGCTTGAAATATTTTCCTTTGTCCTGTCTTTTTTTAAAATTATATCCTGGGTTCCAAGTCCACGCTTAAGGTTTTTCAATTACATGGAAAATTGGCTTGAAAATGTTGTTTTTTCTATTCTTAGTTATATGTACCATGTACCATCTACTTTTAAGTCATGATAATAGTACACTGACAAAATACCAAGCTTTATTCAAAATGCAACAACCGATTTCAACGTGGAATGTCTTTTTGGTCATAGTTTGTAACTTAGATTCTGATCTGAAGAAATATTATTTCTGTTTTTCTAGTTAAATAAATAATTAGAAGATTCTAGAAGAAGAAATTCAGGAGAAAACTACGAAAACATTTGACTTTTAGGGTTCCTTGAAGTTTCAGGGTGTGCCAAAAGTCATCCGATTTCCTTGGGGAAAGCCTTTTTGGTGGAATTTCATTTAATTCTAAAACAAACGTATCGGATCGTTACGTTCTTATAATATCTCTTGGAATATTATATTCTTTGTATTCTTTAAGTTCTTGAAATTAGAATTTTAATCGATTAATCACAAGCTTATCAGACTTTTCCATTTCTTAGCAAGAATACTGCAAAATGAATAATTTATCAGAAAATTGAAATAACGACCTTCGTCTTTGCAAAATGTGCCCAAAACAGCTGCTCGCACGCAACAACAATAATGATAATAGTAATATTAATAATAATAAGAAACACGTAAGAACGTTGCAGTCGGACGTTCCCGACTGCAGTATACTCTGTTCCTAGTATCTTAAATTTGGTGACCCTACCAGTACTGTTCTAAGAGATATAGATTTTGCTCATTTGCGAGGGAGGTGGTGGGGTTGACAAACACTTTGTGGAGCAGAACTGTCAAGGAGCACAATATTAATCGGTGTATCAAATTTGCTGACTCTAGCTCTAAAAATGTGGAAGATAGACAATGCACAAGCCCAATATACTTTTCCGAAAACAGTTTTGGAAACAGAGTATTAACATCAGCGATCGCATTTGGGCACGACGAGCGACAACAAAAGCAAGAAAAACATGAGCCGAAAATGAAGATACGAGTATGCATAAAAAAAACAAATAAACATAATTTATTGTTAATAACTTTTTGGGCTGCGACATTTAATATGCGAGGCGCGAAACTATGCGACGCATTCGGCAATCCCAATCCTCGATTCCCGATCCCCGATCAACGTTATTGTTTATAGATATAGTAGTACGTTATCCGAGACTCTGGAGCCGCTGTTCAGTGGGACTTGACATTGGTAGAACTGTGGGCCGGGGCCGAGGTTATTAGCCGATTTTGAAACGGGTCTAGCAGTTCCTAGCCAAGTTCAAGGTAAACTATAGCTCGTATACCCCTGTGAATGGGAGTGGGAATGAGGGTGAGGAAGGAAGGAAGTGTTGCAGTGTTGCATGCAACAGCTGACAGCTGAGTGGGAACCGAACCATGAGTCACATTTACATGCTGAGCATATACTTATACATATTTGCATAGTTCTTTGGAATCGAAGTATGACTCAACGCGCTATGCGCTCAAATTAACATATAAAACAAACATAAACAAGAATCAACAGGTTTCTTCGGTTTACCGAAGGTTAAAGACACTCCTCGACTTTTTGAAATCAATTGATCCTAAGAGAGCTAGCTGTACGATATGGTAATCTCATCCTAACATCTTGTCAACCTCTAAGCAACAAGTTTCGAACGATCGTTTCAGCTTTATATATAGGGTTTAGATTTTGATAATATTTAGTGAACTAGCAGATTATATTATATATAGATATTATAGATATTATATTAGATATCTGTAAACACTCAAAAGTATTTCATAGAATAGGAAAATATTATACGTATCTATCTATATATAATAATATATTATCTAATATCTACATATATCTATAATCTATATCTATCTATAGCGATTCTATACGCAAATCTCTAGCAATATTCTCCAATTTATTTAGCTTTGATAAAGTCGTAAATGTCTTTTTCAATGCATTATATATATTTGTGAAAAAAATCTCCGCAAAGATTTAAAAAACCAATTGTGAGAAATATTGTATCCCTAATCTCTCTCCTCATAACACATGCTTTGTTACAATGTTACTTGTATTTTATAAGCATGTAACTCTAGAACTGACAGGAGAATACTTTATCCAAAATTCGTAGCAAACTTCATCTGCTTATGATATATGAGAGCCTATATTCGAATATTTATATTCATGTGATTAAACCGAAGCGAATACTTATCAAAGTCGACTCAAACTCATAAAAATGTTGTCACCGCTTCACTACACGGCCTTAACCAATATCTCATCTCTGGATTCGGTTAATTTGAAACGCAATTTTGGGTTGAGCTTTGAGTCGTTTCCAAATTTAGTATAAATCATTTTAAAATAATCTTTCACAGAATGCAAGTGTTAAACTATTTGATTCTGAGAATGTCTTCCAAGGAATACACGTTTCGTGATACGCAGACAGAAATACTTATGAATATAGTAATGTTTTTCGATCCGAACCTTTTTGACTATTCTTTTAGTGATGGCACGATTAATCATATGATACACATTAATCGATTGGCGCAAAATGGGTTTCGATTAATTGAATCTTTAAACGATTATTTGCTCTTTTTCGATTAATGGCGGCAAATAATCGCTCGACTTAAATGAATTATATGATTCAATAATAGGTTAATAATACTTTTTGCCCTCACTTTTAGGGATGTTTCGGGACTGAAGTCACGCCAGATACACTTAGTCACTTGTACTACGCTAAATCTGACTAATCAAAAACACACACTTGAGATGAATCTCTAGTTTAGAATTAAGTATATCATTACCTCGTGATGAGTTATGCGCCAGTTGGAAAATAACTGTTATTAACTACTTACAATGGGGAGTAGATCTGTGGGCTTTGTAGATAGATATATTGTGGGCGTACGTGCAAAATTTGTGAAGTGAGTAACTAGTTAATGTAAACCAGGTCAAAATACCCACATTCTAAGTATATTCAGTTTATAGCTGTTGCCAGGCTGAAAAGTTGCTAACAGATTTGCTTTCTCTTTGTGATCAATGATCTTCCGGGTTGTGGCTGGGGTTCGAACATTCTATGTGAAGGACAACCTTTCGCCACTGATTGCACGTTAGTCTGTTCCGAATTATTCGTGTGAGGGATTTACCCAAATCAATAATCATGAACATGTCCCATGTTCCATGTCCAACGTCCGCCTGCCCGTCTTTGTCCACGTCCATTTGCGGTTGGCCGCACGTTCGTGCCGTGTGGCTCAAATCGTGGGCCAGGCCATTTAGGATATAATTTATACACGTCTCTATATATACTATATAGTAACTAACAAGACTCTAACTGTTTTGGGTTGTTCGTGCGCACACATTGGATTTCTTATTTGATTAACTGCGCTTGGTTAGAAATCACAGATTAAAGTTAAATCAAGTGAGCATAAGAATACTTAAGATCAGTTGCTAAAGATCAGTGAACAGTTTCGAGAAGTTGTTGGCTACGATTCAGTAGAATGCCAAGACGTCCAAGAAACCTTCCCAATTCTTTAACAAACATTAGATTTTAATGATATAGCACTCATCTTAAGTTGTATTCAATAACAATCAAATTATTGCCTAAGATCAGTCGCAAAGATCTGTCAACTGAGAAGTTAAGCGATTCGAGAAGTTCTTGGATAAGATTCACATCCAGGAAAAAAGACTGCTCAAAAATCTCTTGGGAGTCAGACCTATTGACGTCAGAAATAGCGCAATATTGCACGTAAAACTGAGTAGGGGTTCAACTTGAATCCTCAAAATAAAATATATGTATCTTATGCTACTGTTTAGAATGCGATTCTAAATGATAAAAGCTATCTTTTATACATAAGATTTGTATTAAAATACTTAAAATTAAGGTATGTTTTGTAGGTTAGGTTACGTTTAGTTAGAATTGAGAAACAGAAATAGTTGGTATACAAAGTTTTCCTTAGGCGAAAAGTTGCTCATTTCCATAGTTTTCCAAGCACGAATGCTAGAGATTTGTTCTTATAATTTAATTCGAACAGTAAGCAGAACAGTTCAGTTAAGATGGAATAGGATTCCCACAGATCTGACAGCCAACACGACACTTGATGAATGTACATGCAAATGAGATCAACTGTATCTCAGCTGGAGATCAGCACATTATCCGATCATCGCACACCCGTAAGATCGTTGTTTTGAGGTGTGTTTACAAATTTCAAATGTCATGTTGCACTTACTTAATCAGTCTTGTCAGTCAAGGCGGAGATCAGTAGTTATTAATTTGGAATTGCGAATCAGAATACTTACTCGCAGATTGATCATAGGATTATATTGTTGCTTAAGTGCAGCTTGTGAGTAGCCTGTTGGGGGGGAACTACTCCACAATGCGAGATCCCAGATGGAACTGCGACGTTTCGGAAAGCTCATTTCGATTAGGCTTACAGATCTACTGAGCGTAATCGTGATCGTGTTATCTTAGAATGCGACAGGTCGATAAATAGGCAGTCAGATAGATAGATAGATAAAATTCCTTAAGTGCCTGATCAGGATGTGCCAGGTGTCTCAACTGGTGTATGTGACTGCTGACACGCACCACAGACAATAACTGGGATTATATATGCCATATGGAACGATTAATGTGGCTATATAGAAGCGACGCGCTCGGATACAGATACAGATACAGATTTTAATTCTCAGATACGGATACACAGCTACGGCTACAGCTACAGCTACAGCTATAGCTACGGCTCTAGAAGCTGTCAACGTGCTCGGCATAATTTATGAAGTATTTGTAGGCTTGTCTTAATGGCGAAAATTGTAAACATTTAGCATTTCGAGCACTTCAAATGAAGGCGGTCTCCAAGGGGGTAAGAAAGGCCGAAAGGGGTGAGTGGGGTCTTGGGGGGAGGGAGGCGCTCTGGCGATGGGGGCTACAGGTGTTTGCGGTACGCGACCCATTATCCAACACGCCGACACAAAACAAATAGAAAACTTAATTGATTATTGTCAGATTTGTTGCGACTGCCTCCGTCAAGTGGTTCTACAGTGTGGAATTGTGGAACTACTTACATTGAGAACGCTTACGGGTTGGAGAATGGAACGCCTCGCACGAGCCGGGAAGAAAGTACTGGAATTAACAATTATCGGCCTTAATTGCAACTATTAAATGTTTCGCTGCCACTAAACAAACAGCGTTTAAAAGTTAATTGCAATTACGTTCCGTTTATTCAGTTCAATTGTGATTCGCGTGCTCAAAGGTCGGGAAAGGGGGCTTTTTAATGGATAGGGATCAAATAGCGAAGATTATAAATTGCAGTATTATTAACTTATTTCTATATCTTATTCAAATATCATAAATACAGATTGAACATTAGTAAAATCAAGCTTTTAAAGATTGTATCGATTGTATCGAAGGAACTATCGATAATATCGATGGTATTTTAGTAAACATAATCTAGGAATTGAATGAATGTAATGTAAATACCAGTTTTGCCTAGAAATATAGATATACGCGTATTTCTAATTCAGATTATTTAATAGAAAACGCTAATTAACAAACTCGATATTTTGCCATATCCATAAAAATATCTAATTCTTGTACTTTTGGAAAATCGATAGGGTGATTTTGCTAGTTCTATCGTTGTACAATTTTGAAGGCTGTAAAAGCTGCATATGAAACCACACGAGGTAAACTTAAAAGCTTTTGAATAACGGAATGAACGATAAGACCTGCCTGGAAGCTATCTGGAAGCTGAATGAAAGCTACGTGAAAGCTGCCTTCTCTGACTCTATGACCGCTTTGTTTTGGAGCCATAAAAGCACAGATCAAACCACAAGAAAAAGCTTAGCAGCTTAAGTTCTAGACGTCATCCTAGTGAAAAGCTGCCTGGTAGCCGTTTGGAAACTACACTTTGGAGCCAATAAAACTGCAGATCAAATGACAAAGGGTAAATTGAACAGTTTTAGAATAAAACAGGAGTCACCCTACATAATAGAAGCTGGCCTGGAAGCTAAATTTAGAGTCATAAGCAAAAAGCGTCGATCAAAAGAAGAGACGTCAATTGGAAGAGCGTCACGTGCCAGTAAAAGGAATAAAGTCGAAGATCAGTTAAAAGCACAAATCAAATTGAAATGTACTTACGTGCAGCTTTATAATTACGCAACATTTTCGATATTTATAAATACAAAATGAAACGCTGGCCAAATTAAAAATAACCAAAATAACAACAACAACAAATCGGATAAGTCGACCCACAGAACGTCACAATGCCAAATTTTGCTGGTGGTGCGCCGTGTTGGGTGTGGATTTTACTGCTGATTGTTGTGTGGTGTGGTATGGTGTGGGTCAGGTGGTGAGCTGGTGAGTGAGGGGGGGACAGTTATGGGGTTGGCTTTAACGTCAGCGTTGCTCACTTAACACAGTTTACAATCGTGCGTTGGATGTGTGTAAGTATTTTTAAGTGCCAAACCAAAATTAGCCAAAAGGCAAACGGTCAGAGGCGGTGGGCGTGGCACGCGCTGCGCCGCAAAGGTGGCTGACCGTTAGGATGCGGAAAACGCACCAACAACAATGCACAACAGTCACACACACACACACACACACACACACATTGGCGACACAAATTGCGCTTCAAAGAAGAATTGAAAAGACATCAAACAAAGAGAGCATGGAAGTGCAAGGGAGAAAGTGCCAAATTGAGTGGCTGGGACAGAAAGGGAGTGAGAGAGAGAGAGGGAGCTTTGGTGTGTGAGTGGAAGATCCATTGTATTCAAATATTTGACAGTCAGACGCAAAAAATGTTAATAAGCAATAAATAACAAAAATAATTTTACGTCTGTGGGTTGCAAAAGTCAATATTAGCAACAACAACAACAACAACAACACGAGAACAATGCATTGCATGTATGGACAACAACACGTGGGCGTGAGTGTGTGTGTTTGTATGTGAGTTACTGCGTTAAATCGTATTTAAAAATTATTCACACTAAATTTCATTTTAATTTGTTAACAATCGCACGCACACACATGTGCATATGTGTGTGTTCATGCATGCATAAAAATGTATGTTATCAGGCTCTGTTAATGCTACACACATACATATGTGTGTGTGCACGTTAACATGCCTATGGCGAACACCTTGCAGTTGCATGTGTGAGTGTGTGCGTTAAATCGAATTAAAGAATTATTCACACTAAATTGCATTCAATATTGTTAGCAATCACCCACAAAAAGTAAGAGAAACGTAAAGTGAGAAGCTTTATGATAGTTGTAGTAATATAATATTATAGTAAATACATAGGTATATGTATTTAAATTTACAATCTTAATCAGATAATTGGTAATGTTTTATTTAAACAAAAGCTGCTTCAAAATACCAAGTATCATCTCTAGTTTGTCATACAATATTGAAGATAACTTAAGATATCATTTATGTTTTGTCTATTGTGACGTAATGCAACCAAGTGCTATGTTAACTCGCGATCTGCGCAATCTTCTTACAGTCGTGCTTGGCTCTGTTAGGCGCTGTTAATGTAAGCATGATCGTGGCTGTTAATCAAACATATGTACATTGTACATAAATGTCATTATGCACGCGTCTGTTTGTTGCCGCGCTGTTAACGCAGCAGACAGCGCGTCGTCGCGCTGCGTCGCGCTGCGTCGCCGTCGCCGTCGCCGTCGCGTCGCATGCGATCGCAACGAGCTTTCTTCTCGCAGCAGCATAATTCGCAAACTGTTTATTTGCCCCAACAACACCTTGCGTAATGTTGATTTAGTTCATTGGTTGTCAACAGACGCATCGAATTGCCCAATAAGTTGTTTGATCATTGGCCGATTTGTACAAGCTGAAAGTTGAGCTGTTTATCAACTCGAACCCAAAATGGGGTCTTCAGCAATTGAGATACCATGTAGCTACCCTACTTTTATTATTATCATTATTAGACACAGTTCAGTTACCCTACTTATTCACAACAAAAAAAAACAATTTTTAAGCTGAGCTCCTTTTTGATGTAAGATTTTCCGATAAGATAAATTTGGCATAAAATGTATATTATTTGATTTTAGACTTTTTTTTAAATATTATTTTTAGAAATTTATCCCTTACTCTTTTTCTGAGGTAGTAAATTTTTCGGTTCATATTCCAGACAACATAACAAACTTGGAAAGTTCTTAACTTCATAG
This sequence comes from Hirtodrosophila confusa, assembly GCA_035043065.1. Taxonomy (NCBI): domain Eukaryota; kingdom Metazoa; phylum Arthropoda; class Insecta; order Diptera; family Drosophilidae; genus Hirtodrosophila; species Hirtodrosophila confusa. Next base: position 14,370,461 of record JAWNNI010000242.1, on the reverse strand, counting down.
TATATAATAATTTTCGATTTTTTTGCGATTTCTATCCGTCTGTTTCTATGCAATCTAGTCTCACTGTAGAGCTTTCGTGATGAAACTTGGCAAATATGCTTCTTTTTGCTGCATAGTACATATAAATATGTCGGAACCGATCGGATTGTACCACTATAACATATATAAGCTATATAGATAATCGATCAATCGACAATTATGTTTTTATGTTTTTCAAAAAATCCAGATCAAGTTTTCAAATTTGGAGTGTCGCTATAGTTGAAACAAACTCACCCAATCTTAGCATAATCAGACCTCTATATCATATAACTGCCATAGGAAGGATCGGTCGAAAATTGAGTTGTATAAAGAACTGCTTTGAGCAAACTCAGCAAATCGACAGTAAACTATGTTTTGTACAGGCTGACCAAATGCAGTTCAAGTCGAACTACCATATCTACCATATGAACAATCGGATAAAAATAGGTTTTTGTACGAAAAACATTAGGTTAAACAGAACTTTCGTCCAAACTCAGCAGTTTTATGATACTTTATAGAAGCTGCTTCAATTTTATCAAAATCGGTCCACATTATTATATACTAGCTGCCGTAGGAACAATCGGTCGAAAATTGAGATTTTATATAAAAAACATTGCTGCAAGGGAATATATCTTCGGCGCGCCGAAAATAGCCGTTCTTTCTTGTTTCATTTGGCATTTAAATGTTCAACATTTCTGAAAATACATTTTTTTCTATATTGTAGAATATTTATCCGAGCAAAATGAATATAATAAAACATATTTCGGGGTTGGTTCAAAAAAGTATAATGCCCGAAGCCATACTAAGTGTACTTCCTGTATTTCCCACTGTCATCATCAATCGAATTCTATTAAGAATGTTCCATCTGTATTTTCATCTGCTAGTTTGATTGACTCACGGAAATACAATTATTCCTTGAGATCTTATGCCCTGTAGTCCAGATCAATCAACAGCAAAGCTAATGCCAGCTGCTATATACTATATACTATACACTGTCTATATACTGTTCGATTTCGAGTACTCAAAAAATTGCATCACGCTCACATGAGAAAACAACGCAATTATGCACGTACTTTTCTATATATACCCGAACATATCTATAGTGAGAAAACAAACTAGAAGGAATATAAATATATATACATTCAGAGTACCGAAAACCGAATACCCTTGTAGACTTTAAAATGTAATTATTTATTACAGTGAAAGTCAATGAACCCGATATGGAGTAAATATATTAAACAAATTTATGTCAGCTAAGTTATACTATAAAGATATATACATATATATATAGCAATCAAAGAAAGCAACTGTACTTATTCAATTGAAGTAGAGAGGCAGATCAGCCAATTGAGTTAATTTAATTCGATATGCCTGCTTTGATGCGTTGCACATTCCATAACAGAATTGTAATGCCCCCACCGGGGTGTGCGAAATTGGTTCAAGGGAAAATAGCATAGATATGCATATTACACACACACGCACACACACACGCACACGCACACGCACACATACAAGCACATGCTGCATGTATGCATTTGCATTTGTGTGTTTTATAGACAGCATGGCGACATTAGTCGAGGCAATTGCTGTACGTACCTCCTCGAATAACAAATAACATAACAACAGTAACAGCTGTTTAAAAGCAATAACAGTTGCTGTTATTGTTAGAATAACAGCTGCTAATGTTGCCATCGCAGCTAACAGCTGGCAGCTGGACTCACCTTTCCGTTGTGGGCTCGGCGCATATGAGCGGCTGTTTCAGCTCAATGGCCTGACCATTCTTCTCCTTCAGCTCACCATTCTCCATGTAGTACTGTACCAGCTCCGGCAATGTGGCGAACTTTTCACCTATTGAGGGGGTGGATAATTGGTGGTTAGTTATCGGTGGGAAAGCTGTTGATTGGGTTTGGCACTCTTACCACCGTAAAGATCGAAGAAATCCCCATTGTTTTGGATTTTAATGTGTGTAACCTCGTTGCCACGACGAACTGAGAGCGTAAAGGCGCCCGGATTTGAGGAAGAAAGACGTGCAAGAAATGAACCGTCAAAACCTTGTTTCTGTAGTAATGTTTCAGCTTCGATGCCCGTGATCATTGGGTGAAAATATCTGTAAGTGAGCAAACAAATACGTACATAGTTATATAGTAGGTGCATACAAAACCTAAAGATGTATTCAAAGTAGAGGTGGGATCCCGACCTTCGGGATGATATAGTTTTTTAAATTCTCAATTATTTATACCAAAAATCCCACAAGTTCTAAAATTTCTTTCGGATCCCCAAATTGCTAATATTATATTATACAAAATGTTTTCACAACTTTAAAATTTAATCAGAGTTTCAGATATATGCAATTAACTCTCTTCTATGACAACTACCATACTCGTATGATCGGACCCGGAAGTGGACCCGGAACTTTATAAACAGCTCAGCTTTTTATGCAGGAATTTAGTCTTCCTGATAAAGAATCCAGATAAGATTGATTATCCTAAATTGTTTGCTATAGGAAAATAAATAATAATGATTTTCCTTGGAAGTTTCAATATATATAAAGGATGTCTTCTGATATTGCATAAACACTTATTTCAGATAAATGTTTTCAGGTGATTAAACTTGAAAGTTAAGGGTGTACGATGTTGTCGGGCTGACTTTATACATGTTTTATGGGGTCGGAAACGACTATTTTAAGGCGTTAAGCATTTCGTGACAAAATTAAATTACCCTCTGTTTGGGTATAAGAATTGAAGCAAATTGCTCATGTAATAAAAACTGGGGTGACTTCGACAACAACTCGGGACGGGCGAAAACGGGGAAAAAATGTATTTTGGGAATATTGTATCACGCGCCCATCACTAATTGCATGTAATCAAAAATCATAATGTCACGAATATTAACAAAATTTCAGTTCCCAATTTCGGGAAGTTTTTATATTAAATCGTGCTCCCGTTTTCGAATGAAATAGCAGCCACTTTTGCCTCAAGGGCAATCACTTCAAACCGAATAGTCGTTCACTTTTCGGAACTCAGAAACAACACAACAATTTCGAAAATTAACGGTCTAATCGGTTTCCTTTCTGAATTTAGTTCCGATTAGTTTTCACTCCACTCGCCCAAACCGAATATTTGAAGTCAGAATCTCAACACAATATTGCTTCCGAATGATTTGATCGGAATCGGAAATGGGCCATTTGTACAGTTGCTTGAGTTTTGAGAATCGGCGTGATCGTGACACGAATTGAAATTTCGTGTCGCTTCCAGCAAGCACAGCACCAGCACTTCCCCCGAGCCCGCTAACGCCGCCTATGCCTACGTCCTACCACCTGGCTAACCAGGCCCCCGATTCTGTGCCGTTCCCAACCGTTTCCCTTCCATGACGGCAGCAGCAACAACAACAGAAGCAACACCAACAAAGGTTGCAGACAGCAACAGCAACAGCTGTAGCTGTATCTTTAGCAGCAGCAGCAGCACGGGCGATATTGCTGCGAGCTGGGGCGCGGCGCGAGGGGTGAGCGGCTGTTGCTGTGGGGCATTTTACTTTCAGCACTTTGTTGCACTTTTTATCTCAATGTTGTTGTATTTTGTTTCTGCTTTGCTTTTTGATTTTTGTGTATACTTATACATATGTAAATAGCCCCAGAGTGTATCTGTGTGCATGTGTGCGTGTGTGTGTGTCAATGTGTGTGTGTATGTGTGTATGCTTCATATGCGCCTGTGTGCGTTTTTGTCGATTTCCTATTGGATTTACCTTCGCGATGACATTTTATTGTTAAACGCGCACTTAAAAAATAAATAAATTTAACACTTAACGAAAAAAAAATTAAACTTATGTGTAGATGCTTTTGATTAAACTTATTTTACTGTTTGGATACAAAAAAAAAAAAACTATGGATAGGCAAGGCTAGTTGTCGTAGTGATGTGAGCCGTCGAGAACGACTGCTATCGATAGCAGCCAGCCAGCCATCGATGTTAGCTGCGCGCTAACAGAAGTGTGTACACACTGGCCGCACACGATGCGCGATTTATTTAAAAATGTAGAGCGCCAACGATCGTTCACTGCACAATTAATAACAAAATATGCAGTCACTTTGTGCATCAAATAAATAGCCACCATATATAGTTTATCTCATCAATTATGCTGCCATTTGAAATAAAAATAATTGATATCAAATTATGTTCTGCCTCAGTCCAAAATTGGAAATTGTTGGGGCAACACTGGCATGCGATGTACTCGATTTGTAAGCTGCAATTGAAAAAATAACGAATAAATAATTTAAATACTAAATAAGAAACGAGAGTTGTAGCTTTTGTCATTTTGTTTTTTATTTAAGCAATTTAAAAGTTTTTCCCTTTTTTATATAGAGCCTTGCATTGCATGTATACATATATATATAATGCATTTTATTTTGTGTTTGTCTTGTTTTTTGTTTTTATTAATTTATTAAATAAATATAATCTCCATACTTTGTTCGCCTTTGCTATCGACTTTAATTTGGACATTTTAATTAAATTTACAAATTTACGTGTTTCGGCTTTTTCTTGTTTGTTTTTCTTTGTTTTCTTTTTGTTTATCATTTAGCAATTTGTTGCTTGTTGCCTGTTTGAGACCTCAAAAAAGTAATTCCATTTTTCCTATGTATTTGAAATTGCATTTTAATAAATATCGTGTTTTTATTATATTTTCAAGCGCAATCATATATATATCTTTATATGTATATATATTTTCATATAAATCGTAAACATTTATGCAGTTGTTTTTTTTTGTTTTGTTTTTGTATGTCTTTTATAATTGTAAGTAATTTTTAGGTATGAATGCATATTGTTTGTTATTAAAGGTACCTAAGATTTGCATTAAATGTGGTGTACAAATTTTCCATAAATTTTCCAAAATGCCTCAATTCACAAACAATTGTGGGCCGTCTTTAAAGTAGATTTAATTATTTTTTGGAATAAATTGTATGCAAGCTTCGGTTAACCGAAGTTCAAAGAAATCTCATTGATTTGATTTGTTGTTGTATGTGAAATGTGAAACATGATATAAATGTTGCTGTTGTTGTTGTTTTTGATGCTGTTTTTGGACTGTCCAAGGCAACGATTAATTTGTTAGCTATATATGTACAGTTGCGCTCAAAATAATAGTTGCGATTGTTGCTGATTTGGAAACTGTCAGAAGTCGATCTGATTTGATAATTTCATGTTTTGAACACATTCCAGCTGTTGAGGTAAATCAAGTAATAATATTAACAACTTTGATATTACTTAAGCAGAATTCAATTAATTTTAACCAAGTGTCTCAAATAAATACAAATATTGCAATAAAAAAATACAATTTGAGGCACAGGCTTCAAATTAATAACATTTCGCTTAAAAAACATAAGAGTTGTTTTTATTATGATTTCACTTACTTCTTAAGATACTCTCATAGGCTTTCAACAATCAATTAATATTTGTTTAAAAAACTATTATTCGAAGCGCAGCTGCATTTGTAATTTCTATATATATTTATATTTAGTATTTAGTATTTAGTATTTAGTATTTAATATTTATTTGTTTGTTTCGCTTGACTCGTAGTTAACAAAAGGCCGATACAAATATGTAAATAAAGTAATGCACTGTGCGCCTGACTGAGTTTTAAGCTATTTATTTGTGTTTCTCACAATATTTCATATGTTATAGTTGTAGCTATAGATGTTTTGTATGTGTATACATTCTAATTGTATTTGTAATTGTTTTAATGCATGTTTGGTAAAATTAAATAACACAGCGTTTTGCATGCAAATTAAAATTACATTTTAAATGAAATTGTTTTGAACAAAACAAAAAGCATTTTATGGCCACGCGCACAACTCGCCACGCCTCGCGCAAATAAACATAATAATAATAATAATAGTAATAATAATAGTAATAGTAATAATAATAATATTTGTATCTTAAAGCAAAATGCAGCGCAAAAAAAATAAACAAAAATTGTAGTGATGGTAAAATAATAAAAGTGTAACAAATTGAAAACAATTCTCATACCACATAATAATAATAATAAACCTGATGCTGAATTGAGATTTATGATATAGCAAAATGCCAGCTCGTGGGGAGCACATCTTGAAGCAAAGGTGAGCAAGAGCCGAAAGCAGTTTACAGTTATTTAGTACGTACAACATACAGGTAAATATATAAACTGGCGCTTAAATTACACATATCTTGTAATATATTTTGAATATGCTTCCTATGTTTTCAATTCATTGCAATCTATGCATACGACACACGATATACGATATACGATATACGATATACGATATACGATATACTAGTATGCACTTATATTATATAGAGCTATTGACTGATTGGATTTCAGTTTAAAGCGGCGACGAACACATTTCGAATATAAACATATATCGACAAAAATTGTAAGAATTTCAAACTTCCATTGACTGGAGAGCTTTGATTTCTCTATACGCTTTCTTTTATATGGCATTACAACACGTAGTACTTCATAGATATTCTAGATATTACGTTATAAATTTTGAAGCTTACGAGTTTTGGGTAAACGTTTTGACGTATAGTTAAGAATTGCAATAGATTGAGTATTACGTGCAATTTAGTTGCTTTGCTTACGTATTACATAAACTTATCCGCATGCGCATCCGCATCCGCATCCGCATTCGCATCCGCATCCATTCTTACGCATTTGCATTTACTGTCTCTCCCTATAACTAGAATCTGAATGTGTATCTTTAGACATTATCTTGCTTGGCTTTATTGCTTTATGGTTTAGCATATTATAATATATATTATCGCTTAACAATGTTTATTGCTGACAGGGTCTGTGGGGTGGGCAGCGTGAGGGAAGTAGCTTGCATTTCCTATTCATTTCGAATAGTTTGCTTTTAGTACATAGTATAAGTAATATAACTAATCATAAAATATATACTCGTATAAACACAGACAGAGAGATAGAGCGTATATTGTTGCTGTTGCTGTTGCTGTTCTTATTGCTGTTGCATTTGTTATTTGTTGCTGTTAATGTTGCTGTTGCTGTTGTTGTTGTTGTTGTTGTTGTTCTTGTTGTTGTTCTTGTTGCAGCCGTTGTCATTTATGTGGGGCAGAGCACCTTTAGTATATAATCCGTTAAAAGCGTCGGCACCGTAGGACTGTCCTCATTGATGGCCTTGAGTACTGCAAGTGAGAAATAAAGTGTGATTTTAATTCATTTATTCATTAGTTATCTTTAGTATTATAAATAATATTATAATAAGCGTGTACTTCCTTGATTATGTCACCATAAAAGCCTTTGCAACCCCATAGATTATATATAATCCTAATGTGAGCAGCTAACCGAACGTCTAGTATCTGTTTCTTTCTTTATATGCTTTATAAAATTGCATAAAATTAACAGCTTACAGATACTAAAGCCGGAGTTACATTTTACCATATAAGTATGTGGAATATCGTTATCGAAATCAACCCTAAAAGATTCTATGCGACAAACGTAGAAATATATGTTAAATACTTTAACATATAAGCTTTTTCATCATAGATATCTTTGATTTGGCACAACTTGTGAGTATCCCACCATATATGGAACTTTTTAGGGTTGATTTCGATCAAGATATTACACATAGACAGAGGGTGTAGTGTAAAGTGTAGCCTTCCTGCGAACGTCCTGCCATTCTGATTCTAGTATAAGGATTAGCTAGGTGAGTTTACAAGTTTACAAGTTTCCAAGTTTCCAAATTGCTAATTGTTGCGCATACTGGTAACACAGATCGTAGGGAGCGTCTACAATCCTCCGAGGAAATCTATTATCAAGCTAATTCCACAGTTTCGAACTTACTTTGATGAAGCTGAATGGAACCTGCTTCTTTTTGCTGCATGCGTTATAAAGCATGTCGGAATCAGTCGAATCGCAGGACTAGATGTGCTAAGTTCAAGTTGTACATATTGTTTTGTTACTACAGAAATATGAACCGCACTCTTTAAATACAATACGTTTCCATAAGATTCGATTCATACATGTTACAGCTGCGAAAATGAAGTTATATGAGCATCTTGTTTGTTTTTATATTTAGCTACGATAAGTTTAATCACTTTTACGTTGAATACTGTACATATTTTGCTTACTAACTTAAATAGGATATTTAATCTCCGAAAAAACTATCCATTCTTCTTTGTAACTTGCCATTTATATTATATTTGAACAGCTTCCATTCTGTGTTCTTTCAAAAAGCCAAGATCTAACCCGAAAGCCATTGGTTGAGGGTTAGTTCCGAGCAAATCTCAAATGATCTTAGGGTTCATACAAAGATGATATGATTAAGAACCTAAACGATTAAGACGGCTACTGTACTCATGGTATTGCAAAAGTAAAGCCTTTAAGTCCTCTAAGTGTTGCCGAGTGTCTCTCATCTGCCAGTGACTGCACTTACTTTTGATTAAAACCTGCAGTGACTGATTGTTGGGTGTCCCATTCTCCAGATGATACGGTATGACAGTGGTCAAATATTTGGGCTCGGGACCTGCCGAAGGATAGAACAATGCTTAGATTGGATTGGCACTTGAATTCATTGAATGCTCACCTTGGAACTTGCCACGCTTCTTCTCTACGTGATATTGTCGACGTTTGTTTTGGACAGCCAGCAGTAGCGATATGAAGGAGTTCTTCAGCTCCTTCTCGTACTCGAGCTCGTCGCGCAGCGCCAGCTCATTGATGAGTGTCTCGCTCAGCTCCTGAATGAGCATCTCCATCTCCATGTACAGCTCGTTCAGCTGTGTGCTGCTCAGATATTGCAGCTCTGCCCAGGCAAACATATATAGTGATTAGCAGAGATTAAACAGTTTCAATGGTTTCAACTAGAGCTGGAAAACAATCGAGGCCACTTTCGATAGTATCGATAGCTGAAAATTAACATTCTTTGAAGGAATTGTTGTGTTTAAGCAAAGAAAACAAATTCCTATGGGTTCCAAAGGATATTTTTAAATTTTGTCCATACTATTGTTACTGTAGCGAACCTATAACCTAGACATGTAAAAATATATCGATATTATCGATATTTTCATGAAAAGTATTGCACGACGCGTTAAGATATTTCAATAATGGGTGTTTTTTTTTTGTGTTTAGGCAAGTCAATTAAAATGAAGTTTAACTTGTACTAGTTCTGTGGTTTTCAAGTCTTTTGTGTTTGCTTTTCGATAAAGTAATACTAGTTGTACCCCACCACGCTTCCCTGTGGCACATGGATCACTAATTTCCCTCCCTTGCCTTATTATTCTTGCATAGGATCTGAAGAACTTAGAAACCGATCTAACAAAAACCTTCTTTCCTACATTTGAGCTTAAGGCTGTACCCGTCCGTGGTGACGGGTGGGAGTAGATTTTTCAAGTTTCATACAACAGTTTTTCGCCCGTGGGGGTAGATTGGACCAGACCAACATAACATTTTTATATGTATAGATATGAGAAATTGCGAGATGATAGATCGGAATACATCGATGTTGTTCAATTTGTTGGTTTTCCAGCTCTAGTTTACTTACTCTCCGCATATAGGGGCGCTCCAAGGACCTCTCGCGCCTTCTCAATGACCTCCGAATCGCAGTTCTCTGGCTCATCCAGCGGACTCTCTGCCTCATCCATAATATCATCAATCTCCTTGATAACCTCCTCGACGGTCTTGATCGGCTCATCCACATCCCCGTTCAGGCCATTCAATATCAAGGCGTGCATATCCAGATCGTTGGCCACCGCCTCATCCTCGCTGGTCAAGTCGTTGAACTCATCGCCTGGTGTTTGTGCATCCAGTTGTTGTTGTTGCTGCTGTTGTTTTTGTTGCTGCTGCTGCTGCTGCTGCTGCTGCTGTTGTTGTTGGTTGCGCTGCTGCTGTTGCTGCTTTGTTCGGGTCTGGCCCAAATTTAGGGTCGGCATATGCATCTGGCGTGTGTACGACTTGGACCAATCGATGGGCAGAATGTTGCCAAAGTTACCAGTTATGGTCCACCACATTCTGCAAGAAATCAAATAAAGATTTTCCCATGATATAATGACTATATTGCATTCAAATCATTTAAATTCTTATATTTACGTTTACAACTGCAACCGGTTCGTAACTGCTCCAAATATGATTCAGAGTTATGGGCTAACTTACTGAAATTAAGTATACAAGCTATTGTTAGGCAGTTTTAGATAGTCCTTGCCCCAGAACAGCACAAAAGTGCTTCCTTAAGAAGAAACTGGGTTTTGGTTGGGCTCAAGGTTGGGACTTTTTAGCCCCAGTCAAAATTGAAGCCATTTTTTCAAATTGATTCAAAAGCCTTTAAAATATTTGAGCAAAAAGCTATTCCAATTCTCTGGCAGCTCTTTAAATGTAAACCATATTTTTATGACCGCTGGCGAAATGCAATTCGCGCTGCGAATGCACAAAGAATTTCTTGGCTATTCATTTTGGATGAGCAAATGTTTTATGTACACCCAGCCCCAGCCCCAGCCCCGGCCCTCCCTCAGAGAGAAATAACAACAACAACAACAAGAGCAACGAGTGGCACTCGTTATACAAGTTTAACAAAACAAAATATAAAAAAAAGAACTCAAAAACTGGCACAATAAACTGCCAAGTGCCTGGTGACTGCTGCAACGAGGAGGCAGCCTAAGGAGCTGCAACAGATTAAAAAGGGATGTGTGAGGGCAGAGGGGTGCCAATAGAATTGGGGACTCTGCCGCTGCCGCTGCCACTGCCACTGCCACCGCTGCCTTGCACTGTTTGCTGTCTGGGCTAAGCGGCTGATAAAATGGCTCATTAGGCAGCCCCCAACACGCAAATGCGATGTAATTAAGATTGCAGCTAGAGATGGGGCTAGTGATGTGAATTGTCAATTTTATATCGATGCATGATTTAAATCTCATCAGAAAATAGTATCAACAATGCCTAACAATCGAGATATTTTAGTATAACTCGCTATAGACGCGATATATCATGTTGCAGAGTCACTTTAACTCATTAGATGCAACTATCGATATATATCGATATCGATGCACCTTAAGCCAGCGTTTCCCAAACTTTTTTGGCCGCGATCCGTTATGAGTTTTAGCAACTTTTCTGCGACCCACCTAATGAAACAAGTAAGAACGTTGCAGTCGGACGCACCCGACTGCAGAATACTATGTTCCTAGTCCCATATAATTTGGTCGATCTCGACACTTCATAAATTGTCGATATACACCAACATGTGTACCAAGTTTGGTTGCTCTAGCTCAAAGATAAAGGCAAAAAAATTGAGTTTATACGGACAGACGGACATTTCGCAAACCCAATATACTATTTTCCCTTCGGGAACATAGTATAAAATTCCGAACGTGACCATTTCGAGCGTTATCTATTTTACAAACTGGAAGCTGCCCTTATGCCATTATTTTTTACTGCGTTGCCCATCTTGTAGTATTGTAGTCTTTGGTGTATCTGATGCTATAATATACTATTTAAACATTTTTTTTCCTTTTTAACGCGACCCACACTTTGGGAAACATTACCTTAAACCATTCCACATTATTCACTTTTAGCTAATATATTTATATAAATGTTTGTAGATCAATGCAAGAACAATCGATAGTCACAAACGCGAGCGCCATATCAATACTATCGGTACTACTCTTTTTAACTTTTTAGCAATGCTAGACGATTATATTTATTAATATCTGTTATGTATATATTTTTGTATTTATGTATTTTGTATTCTCGTGCACATAATCCGATTTTCAACTGAGTACACTTCTTCTTCCCTTAGGGGAACACGAGCAGCGCCCATCTCTAATTGAAGCAGCAACAGCCGACTTTGTTGGCAAATGTCAAACGATTCAGTTCAGTTATTTAGATGAAAGACAAAATACGAAGTAAGAATGCTCGAGATGAGCAAGATCGGCTAGAAGATGCCCTGTATTACTCGTGCTCACATAAAAACAATAAATGATACTATCGATTAGAGGTGGAGAGCTATCGATGGCACTAACGACACCATCGATTGTAGCCCTATCGATAGTGACCGATAGTTGAAAGAATCATAACTTCCCAAGAAACGCATAAAGGTAAGCTTTCTTTATGACAATTTACAAGGAAATTAAATTGTTCAAAATTGTATTTCAAGCGAACTTGAATGATTTTGCTTTAATAGAAAGTCTAACGCTGGAATATTTAGTAAAAATTTGAATTTAATTTTAAAGAACCAAAATTGTTCGATATAATAATATGAATCGATGAACCGATAACTCTCCATCTCTACAACCTTCCAGTTGCTTTACTAACATTTCAAACATGACAAGGTTTTTCCTAGATCAAATATCGATTATTCTTCATTTTCCACCCCATTCCACATAACGCGATAATTTAAAAGTACTACTCTACCAGGAAAGTTTTCCACAGTTTTTAAAAACTTAAATACATCTTAATTTGAAAAGTGCCCTTTGAGTGTAGGGAAAAATGTTCGATACTTTGGCTCTATATCTAATATATTTGATAGGCTCAGAAGTGCCTTCCGCTGCGCTGTTACATACTGTTGCACAAGTTCAGTATACCCCATTTATGCATTCCTAATGGGTGCAGGGCATGGAAAGAGTGCGACGAGTGTCTCAAGTTGCAAGTTGGGCATGTTGCCCACTTTCCTAGAGCTTCCGGCGCACAACTTGTCAGACAGTTTGTCTGCGAGGCAGTACGAGTACGAGTACGAGTACGAGTACGAATACGAGTACGAGTATGCAAATTTCCGTGGCACAATTGCTATCAAATTTCACGATCAATGCCAATCATTTAATTGCCAGTGTTTGTAGACGTTTGGGTCTTGTATTACAGCCAGCAGATGCTGTTGGTTTCCCATTATTATTCATGCTCTACATTTGAGCAATTGAATGTTGTACTTGCTGTTGCTGTTGTTGTTAATTAGCTGACGATGTTCCTCATGATGAACATGTTGCACTTGAGTGACTTTACAGCACAATCTCAAGTGTCTTCAATCATGATCATGTGGAGTGTCTCTCCCAATAAATAATGAGTCTTTAATAACGAGTGTTTGATTGCAAGTGTTTGATAACGAGTGTTTGATAAAGAGTAATTAACAACGAGCATTTGATAACGAGTGTTTAATAACGAGTGTTTGGTTAAGAGTAGTTAATAACGAGTGTTTAATAACCAGTACACATTAAAGTGTTTAATAACGAGTGTTTTATAGAGAGTAGTTAATAACGAGTGTTTGATAAAGAGTAGTCAATAACGAGCATTTGATAACGAGTATTTGATAACGAGTGATTGATAACGAGTGTTTAATAACGATTGCTTAATAACGAGTGTTTGATTAAGAGTAGTTAATAACGAGTGTTTAATAACCAGTATACATTAAAGTGTTTAATAACGAGTGTTTGATAACGAGTATTTGATAACGAGTGATTGATAACGAGTATTTGATAACGAGTGTTTGATAACGAGTGTTTAATAACGATTGCTTAATAACGAGTGTTTGATTAGGAGTATTTTATAACGAGTGTTTAGTTAAGAGTAGTTAATAGCGAGTGTTTGAAAACGAGTGCTTGATTGCAAATGGGTGTTTGATAAAGAGTAGTTAACAACGAGCATTTGATAACGAGGGTTTGAGAACGAGTGTTTGTTATCGATTACATTGAACAAGTTATTTATAACGAGTATTGTTTAACAAACAAACAAAACTAACTAGAGTTCATAAGAACGAGTAGTTACCAACGAGTATACTTAATAACGCTCTTCAACTGCATTCTTACTCCTTTACACAGTTCTTAAATAATAATATTGATGACGTTGTTGTTGGGCTCAATCTTTGAAGTTTGCCCAAACATTAACGAGTAATTATTAGCGACTAACAGTAAAGAAATCTTTAACAAAATAGCATTTTTAGGAAGATTTGTACACCCAGCTTATAAATTCCGCTACAGTCCCTTCAACAGTCTCTCCAACAGCCTGTTGCCATCATTTTGAGAAATTCGTATGTTTATGACGTTCGTGTAAAGAATTTTTGGTATTTCCTTGTACTATAATATGTTTTAAATTTTCTTTTTATTTGCCTGCTGCCTCAGTTCACTGGAAGTGAATTATTTCTTGTGTCGGCTGTGCTTTTAATTTGCTTTCAATTTGTATTTGTTTTCTTTTTGCCATTTGCCATTTGCCATGTGTAAATACAAATCACGAGAAAACATTTCTGCGCCTCGGTGTTGCAGCAAAAACAATTACAAATGAAAAAGGCTTGCCAAATATTAAATACCCTTGCAGGCTTGTTAAGCAAATTTCTCTTCTAATGATGCTCTTAATGATTTATTCAGCTAAAATCAGTCAATTGGAAACAAAGAGTTAATTTTCTTTAAACTCTATATAAGGGAGAAAAGTATCCCATAAGGAAATCAAATGAAAAGCATTTTAAAGGATGACTAAATTTGGGATGACAGATCCAGAGAGCAAGCCAAGAATTTGAAGATATTCTACATTTAAATTGATTAAGTTTTGACAAAGTTATGAGAGCGGGAAGAATTTGGGAACCTTACAATATAATTTCCCTCACGTAATTCGTGACAAATTCATAATACCCAAAACGAGGGTAGACAAATAGCAATATAAATAAAATATTACTTTAAAAAAGATAACAAGGAGGATGCTGCTCGCGAGGCAAGATGCAGTTTCGACTATCAAATACTCTGTAAAGGTAAGATTCAAGTACTTTCAAAGTGTTTCACAATATGATACCTAAATAGCCTGCTAAAGTTAGTTTGAAATAAATAAAAACTAAGAAAAGGTAAAAGCTAAGGCCAAACTTAATTAAAATCGCCCTTCTCTGCGATTCTCAAGAATTATTGGTAGCTCAATACTATGTTTGGAGGTCTTCTGTTCATCGCCCTTCTCTGCGATTCTCTAGGAAATCCTATACATATGGATGGATTGCTTTGGCTAATAGTTTCAGATAAGTTACACAGGTAAACTCTGTTAATACAGTTTAGTACAGGGTATATGAAAAACAAATAAGCAGCAACAAGCAAAGGCCAAAGATGAAAAATGTGCGAAACAAGCGAAGCGCGCAAATCGTTTGCGACACTCGGAAAATGCGTCAGGTAAATCATGTCTATACACACACACACACACACACACACACACACACACACACACACATATAATAAATATGTTTGTGTGTGTGTGTGTAGTTATATTTTTATATACGCAAATGGTGCATGGGCTGGCTGTGTGGTATGTGTCGAGGCCGCCATATAATTTATATGTAGGTCTTTACATCTGCATATACACAAGAATCTATATAATATATATATATATATACATGCCTACTCGCTTATGCAGTGGCGTGTGCAAGGGGAGAGGGCTTCTTTAGGGGCTAGCACCCATTGTTTCCTCCCATCCGAATATCGCTTAGCGGGGAGCATTGAGGAAAGAGTTCAGGCAGATCCAAAATGTACAAACTTTATATTATTTGGATTAATTCGTTTTCAGAGTCAAATGTTAACTGGAAAATAGAGCTGCAAACATATCGATAGCACCTTTATTCGATAACTTCGATCATTATCGATATATATTTATTAAATGCTAAACAAATAATTTGAATGCGTTACAAAAGTTAAAAATACTTCAGATAATGGGCTCTAACAAAAACTCATTTATATATATACATCTTCAACGTTACATTTCGCTTGTATTTCAATTTAATTGGATTATAATTTTAAATAAATTTTTTAAATTATGAAAATTAAAAAGAAAAATTAAGTTTATTTTTATTTGCGAGCTCTCTTAGGGCAATAAACAAAGTTTGTTATTACGTTGCGCTCCAGCGAGCGAATCCAATATACAATTATATCTTCTTTAACATCTATGAGGAAGATCTAGTATATGATATCCTTTTAGTCGCCTGTTTCCGCTATTATCTAATAGGTTTAGTGTTGACACATTTTCATGGCAGTTTCGTCTGTTTACATCATTTTCAGTTCTTTACTTTATTTCATCCTTGACAAATAAAACACTGAGGTCTTTCTGAATTTCAAGATTCCTGACGTACCAAGGACAATGTATTATAATAAAATGAATCGAATAATAAGATTCAAATCAAAATGTAACCATAAGACAGCAAAAAAAAAAAGCCTGAATAAACAAACATTTTTGCAATCCCCCTCCAAAGCGATTTCCTGCCTACGCCACTGCAAGTATACAGATCTTTCAAATGTGTGGGCTACATTTTTGGAGCGTTGATCAGCACTTAGCGAATGAGTTTTTCAGTTTTTCAATGGAAACCAGCTAAGACAGTCAGCTGTTAAGTTGGATTAGTCAGTTGGTTGTTGAAGACTTTCGCAATGCGTTTAGTAGAATTTGCATACCCTTGAAGGAGACGTCTGCGAGCCCATTATACTACCATTATATATGCTGTATTATTGATAAGATTCATTACAGCTACCTCTATGAATAAACTTCCCACTTCAATCAACCAATTTTAGGATATATTTTAGGATATATACTTACTTATACACATAACTTTTATTAGCTAGAATCTCGACAGTTTTGAACAAGTTCAAGAACAGAACGTTCTATATTATAGCCAAAGCATACTAAGTAAATGAAAACATTTGTTGCATTTAGAAACTACTCATAGCTATTATAGTTTTCTAGAACAGGCAGTCTGTCAACCACATTATATCATTTAATGTTGTGCCCCATATAATGATCCGAAATAGAACTAAAACATTCAACTAGATCACAATTGGAATACAAATTCCATAAGCATTTTATAGTTCCCCCAATGCTCATCAGCTCTCAGCACACAGATCTATCAAATTGTTATTTCCATCATCGACAGTGGCAATTAAGACATTCTCAGGCAAAACATAATTCTTAATTATGATTATTATAGACGAACATCTTCCACAGCACTTATCAAAAGCGTTAAATCAACGCAGCAACAGCTGAATGAACCCTGAACTCTTTCCACACATTCGACGGATGGCGGATGGCGGATGGCGGATGACGGATGAGAACTGGACCCGGGCCTAACCCTGACCGATATATATATAGCTGATGATATGCATGGGGCATATGTTTCACTTGTGTGCAGCGACAATTAGCGGCTCAATTTCAGCGGCGATTTTGTTGAGCAACGCCCACAAAATGAGCTCATCCCCAACCCCATTCCTATGCCCATTCCCAAACCACTCACCCACCCCACTCCCTATAAAGTGTATGAAAATTAATGCGTAAATATTTTAATGAATTTTAATTGCGGTACTTAGATAACGCAATCAATTTGTGACCAACTGATGAATCAGACGACAGCGCCACATGACCATTCAGTTGATCGTCATTATCATCATTATAATGAGGTTGAATATTCATTCGGCAACGCCAACGAATGGCAATTCATTCACTTGACTCCACTTCTGCCCGCCCACGCAGCTTTGACTTCACTTTAAGCTGCTCAACTACTATTATTTCTTATTATTTTAATTTTAATTTTAGTTTTACTTTTCTGTTCCCTTGTGCTCATTGCTCACATTTTAAATGTGATTTTGCTTGCAACTTTCTAATGCGCGATGCCACAAAAAAGATACTCGCAGATACTTGCAACAGATACTAGCTACTTTAACTAGTTTAGCTTCAAAGCAATGTACCGCAAATACACTTACAGTAAATATACATTATTTAAGTAAATAACTCTAAAATATTCGACTGATTACCTGGAGAGAGCACTTCATTTTTCAATTCTACTTTGTGCGTTATTCGTAAACGTTTTGTCTAACAATGCTGCTTGCTTAGATGCTCATAACTAATAGCATTGTTATACAAATATTTAAATCAATAAAGATAATAGATTTAAGCTGGATTTGTTGGAGAAAGACAACAGAATCTTTTGAACTTTAACATCTACAACAAAGTCATAGGAAGCCTCAACTTTTAATACTTCATATTTCTCTACAGTCAGTCGCCAAAGGAAATGTTTTCCTTACTAGTAATTATCAATCAATATTCCACTTGCCACATCCAAAGTTTTTTGGTGATTCGCCCGATTATAGTAATGGGAAATGTGTATGTGACTTTGCTATGGAAGTTGGGGCTTCAGCTCGGGTAATCGGTCTGAGATTGCCTTTTGGAACTCTTTGCGGTTCGTTCACACGTATTTTCACTCAAGCGCGTCGCAGCATTCACATGCTTAGTTTTCGGCGAGAGTGAGAGAGTATAGAAAGAGCACACCAAAGTTTGTATGCCCTGTGAAACAAGCTACTGACATTCACTTAATAAATAACTTAATAAACCAATACCATATTCCTAAGCATCAAAAATACAAAACGTTTTAAGAACCAATTAGTACTGCACAATTTGAAAGTAATCAAAAGTATATCAAAGAAAGTATGCACAGAAATGTGTCCCTGCTCGGGCGCCAAGGTTAAATAACAGTAAATTGTGTGTTCTCTTTGCAAATTGTTGGGAAATTCGCTCTTAGCCGTATTATATGCTAGATGACAAAGTTGTAATGCCCTGACTATCCGATACCGCAGAGTAACTACAAAGGGAGCCACGTTTCATTTCATTGTGCATTGTGAGAGCGTGAAAGTTTTGCTAGATACTTCGAGTCCCCCAAAGATGACTATACATATGTACATGCTTATAAATAAAGATATGTATGTATATATATATAAATGTTATGCCGGCTTACGCACCTCAGGTAGCGTAACTGAAACCTAAACTAAAAACCAAACTAAACACAATACTCGTTTGCTGCAAACACTTCAAAGCATTCTAAATTTAGTTGTTCACACTTTGCGTTGGCACACAAATTTCAGATACACAATGCAGATACAGATACATAGATACACGAATGGGGACACAAGCGTTGACAATTGTATCTGGTATTCGGGTTGTTCTTATTCTCCTGCCAGCCAAGTCCCTAAGGGCTGACTCCCAGCCTGATTATACTAAATTTATCATAATGTTCTCAAAGTGTGGCTTCAGTTTGCCGTTCTTATTGTGCTTCATTTTATAGTTAATTATTTTTTTTTATTTATTTCTATAAATGGGCCATTAGCGAAAGAAGAGAGAGAATGTGGAAAAAACAGTGCTATGGCTTCCATGACAGCGTTAAGAACGCCAACGAATCAGTTGGGTTGTCAGTTATGTGGCCCACAAACTAACTGAATAACAGCCAAAACGGCAATGTGGCCAAATTGGACTGAAAACCATCAATGTAATGTAATTCCACTAATGATCATTCAAAAGCTAATCGAGCCACCGGCCCCAAAAATAAATGTGCTTTGTAATTACCCTCAAAGGTATTGGCATCCAAGATACTCTTTCACATAAATCTTTTAGAAATCCCATTTGAGAATTTTCCATTGTTTGGTTACATGCAAATTATGTATTCAGTTTCGCATTTGCAATATGTTTTGTTTGTTTATTTTTAAAGCTTTTCCTACTACCTTTCCTTGTGCAACTTTCTTTTCTACGCAATCGTCATGCATATTAACTTTACTATACTCTTAACAAGCCTCTTCTTTTTCAACCTTTTTGGTCACTTGTTTTCCTGCATTTTTCGAATTTTCAACTTCAATCAAGTTTATTTCAGTTTTCTATCCGTAAGGTCTTGTTTTAAACTTCATTCAAGTTTTTTTTTCAGTTTTCTATCCGCAATGTCTATTCTTAAAGCCTTATTTGTTATCCACTTTAATTTCTTAGCAATTGTCATCTATTCTTCCTTAACCTCCTTGGTCACATTACTCTTGAACTCGTCAGATTATTTATTGTCCCTTGATTTTATTATTAACAATTGTTTAGTCATATTCTCTCCGGTCACACTGCTTTTTTCCCCGATCTGAATTTTTTAAATTCCCTCATATTTGCACGCAATATTGCGCCACTTCTGACGTCAGTTCCGCTTCTATTTCATGCCAAACTTGCATGTGTTATTTCCCCAACGAACTCTGATAGTGTTTTAAGAGTTTACAGTGTTGTAAATGCAACTCTTTTCCCGCTGCTGTTACTAAAAAAAAACATTCTTCAAATTTATTGCGCAATAGTTTGAATGCAAAGTAATATTTACATGTAATATTTTGACAGTAATCCGAGAATGCTGTTAGAAAATATTACAAGTAAATATTAGATAGTGCAAACAAGTTTTACTTTTGTTTTAAATAGTTTCGAATTGTGAAAGCGGAAAAGTTTATAACCGACGATTTACTATATACATATGTAGTTACATATATATACATATGTATATACACAGTTATAGTCTAGTGATGGTAAAAAATTTGCATTAATCGATTATTTAATCATATGATTAGCTTAAGCCGAGCGATTATTAATCGCAATTCATCGAAAATACATGAAATTAATCGAATAATCAAAGGATTTTTTAAGTTTGCACCAATTTTTGCAATTTTTTAATAATTTTAGCTTTTATTTTGCATTTAGTGATGTGATTATTTGAGCATATAATCGATAAACGATTCAATTAATCGAAACCCATTTTGCGATACAATTAAACCGTGAACTGAGGCAAAATAATCGATTAATGTGTATCATATGATTAATTATGCCATCTTTATGGTTTTCGACTTGTTTTCCTTCTTCTAGATAGTTACAGCCTTAGCTGATTCATCCACAGTTGCCGTACAGATCCTGTGGGCTGCTCTTCCCAGGTTCGAGCCTGTTTAGCCTCCTCAAGGCTGACTGGAAACTGGGGTGTGTTATACTTATGAGGAGCGTGCCAATTTAATTTGCGCTCAAACCCTTGTCAATCAATTCAATTTGAATTCAACATTCACAATACAAACTTTGAACGTTGGCTCCGAATTGTTGCCGCCGGCTTGGCGTTGTCCTTGACAGTATTTTGTTGTTGCCATCTTGCTGCTCTTTTCAAATGCTCAAATGTTGTTTACTCTTGTTGTTATTGTTGTGCCTGATGATGATGTAATAGCCAGCGGCAATTCAGAGTCGATTCGCCGTTTGGGTGTGCGAGCCTCCGTGTGTTAGTCATTTGTATCTCTATCTATGTATCTGTATCTGTATCTGTATCTATAGCTGTAGCTGTAGCTGTAGCTGTGGCTGTAGCCGGAATATGCATAACAGTTGGACCCTCAAATTGTTGCGGTTATCCGAAAGATTGCGGAGCGCACTCGGTGCACGAGGTTAATGTCCTTGTGCTTGCATGTCCATTGGGCCGGAAATGACTTTCAAGCCACCCCAATAACAACAACAACAACAACAACAACAACAGCAACCCCAGGGGTCACAGCGGGAGGACTGTCCTGCATTTGAACAGGCTAACCTCTCCCTTCCAATGTCTCTCCTGCTCCCTCTCTCTCTCCCGCTCTCCGCAGCAAGCATACGCCTTGGTTGCTTCTGGCATGACTCATACGACCCTTAAAGCGCGCTGGCTGGAATTGGTTGGTGGGGTAAAGGAGGGGAGATGGTAATGTGGTTGCAAAAACTACCCCCGTGGATACTATAAATACATCTAGAATTTTATTATTGTTTGTGTTTTTGTTTTCGTTATTATTATTGTTTTTGTCGTTGGCTCACTGGCGCCCAACAAGTCGAGTCGGGATGCATGTTTTCAAGGCAACAACAAGAGCGACATCCTGTGACTGACAGGACGATGACAACGCTCGGTAATCAAGCGGCTCTTCTGTAATACGAGCACTCAATTCATTATTTATAGTAGGGAGCAGCCGCCTTTCATAATTGATTAAACCGAACCCAATGGTAACTCGACCTAAACTAACTCGACTTCTGCAAGGATGAGGGAGATTAAAATTAGCTTGCAGCTGGACTAGAACAAATGCGGAAGATCTTAACTAGTTGCCAAGAATAAATGTTACACTTCATTTAGCTGAAAGCACTTTTAAGAGCAGCTTCTGCTTTAAAATATGCTATGATATTAGATTTAAGGAACTTTGATATAGAAATTAGATATCGATGCGAAGGAACACCAATATAAACTTGATATGCCTAGAAAGTAGTACATATAAATGCTTTTGATTGAATAATAATTTTATTTAAGCTGTCAGCGCTTGTTGCGTTCATCAAATGTAAGTATGAGTCTATATATTGACGCTAAGTAATCAGCAATGTTTAACAATGAACATATTTTCTGTTAATGCCAAGGAAATGTCTCAACAATTCTCCAAATAATACGCACTCCTTGAATGCATATATGATGACTGGGTATCAGATGATATATCAAAGAAAATATATTTATTTCTCAATACAGCAAGCTAAGCAAATTCAGTCAGCGATTTGTTCTGCTGAACGCGTGCACATTTATTGATTGATCGTGCAATGATTGAATCGTTTTCTGCTTAATTGTATGACGGAACGATAATCGATATTTGATATATCGATATATCGATGAGCTGTTTGCTTCATAAGTACGCAGGAGTAAATGATGGGTTCTAAAGCTGGGACACTTTCTTGAATGGCCTCAACTTGAATTTACGACTGCAACACTTCCTCGCTCCACTTGGCTGAAACTGGTTTTGTTTGCTGCAATCCAGGGGCCAGGATCTGGCGACAGGACATTGAACTTAAGTGCAAAGTAGGTCGCTGCGGCAGGCAACAGATTTGTGTATGTGTTAAGTGCCAGTTCCCGTTCTAGTTCCAGCTGCAGCTAAGCTTCCAGTTCCATTTCCAGTTCCAGTTCCAGCTGGAGCTCCAATATACGAAGTAATTGAAAGATAACAAAAGGAAAAGCAATAGAAAATAAAAGTAGTGCGCAATAGCGCACAAAATCAAACGCTCAAATCAGTTATGTCAACGCTGTGGAGAGTGCTGCACTGCAGCGCGGGGGGTGTTGGGGGGTGTGTCGGGGAAGAGAGTGCAGGGAAATTGTGTGCCGCCAACATCGCGTGTCCCACGCGCTGCTCATGCAAATGCCGGCCAAAAGCCAAAAGAAAACCGGAAAGCCAACTGACGGGCCATAAGTGGACCGTATAACGTGTACTGTATAACGTATAACGTAGTATACCGTGGACAGTGCATGCCACATATGGTCAGCCTTAAAGCGGCACGAATGCGGTCGTTTTAATGTCGCCGCCTGCAAAGCGCACTCGTACACTGAGAAAAACCAGCCTGTGTATGTTGGCTAAGCATTTGCATAATTTTAAACATGGCTGCTACAACGATACGAAGAGGAAGAAGAATATTATCTTAAACAAACTAAATTTTGAAATAATTTAATATATAACTTTTAATCGAAGCTTGTATTAAATTCTATTGTAAAGTTCATTTTTCGGCGAAATTTCATGCTGAAAATTTAAAAATGTCGAGTTGTAAGGTTGTAAACACCATAAAGCGTAGCCCATTATACAATAGCCCATAACTTTGCGAAAACTTAACCGATTTCCATACGGAACGTCTTTTAAAACATGTTTTCTACTCTAAATTGACTTGGCATTTAAATTATATTCATGTACAAAAACAACAACAAAAATTCAGACTTTTGCATACCATACACAAAGTTTTAATAAGAGTAACATTTTGAAACTTTTACTGTTTTTATCGATTGCAAACATCAAGTGGTATAAGACGCTATTTTAAAACTTTACTACTATCACTATCACTATATTACATACATATGTATGTATATAGCTGCCATAGGAACAATAGGCCGAAAATTGAGGTTATGTCTGAAAATTGAGGTTATGCCAGAGGGTATTTCTTTGTTTCTTTATCGTATAAACCAGAAAACGCGCCACAATTTAACCGCATGCCAAACTTATCTGCATGATAATTATTAATAATTATAATTAGCGTGAACTGAGACCCAAATAAATGTTCGATCACTTTATTTTTCATTTTTTTCGCTCAGTGTAGTCTAAGTGCTTGTTGTTGTTATGACATGAGAATGTCGCAAAACCTTGCCAACCCGCAAATGTTGCATTTATTGTTGTTGGTTTTGTTGTTGCTGCGGCATTGCCAAAGCAGTAAACGTGTTCTGCTGTTGCTGCTGCTGTTGTTGTTGTTGCTTGAAGCACCAAAGACACGCAAAAGAGAATTGATCAGAAATCAAAAGCTGCTGCGATTGAAGCGATAACGATGGCAATGTGGAGGAAAGAAGCGGAGAGTTTGATACGCAGAAAATACTTGACTTGCAGGCCTTCGTCAAATGTCGAGACGCGCTCAGATGCGGCTGCTGCACACAACACACACACACACACACCTACACTTGAGTCGACCTTCGTCAAAAGAGATAGAGAGAGAGAGCGAGAGAGAGAGAGAGAGAGAGAGAGAGCTAACCACAGTGATGGGTAACGTAAATATTGACAAGCGGCACTCGAATGCAAAGCAACAAAAACCAAAGAATAATGCAGCGCCTAATAGCGTTCACAATTACAGTTAGGTAGCCAGAGCATAGGCGGCATTGAGATGCATCAGCATTTCCAGTGCGTAACGGTGCGAGCGAGACAGAGCATAACAGAGCCAAGGCAGTTAACAGAGTATGTAGAAACAACAGGCAAACGGCAGCAGGGGAATGTTGCTCCTTCATGCTCTCAATGTTAAAACAGCAGACATCAGGCGTGGGAAGCTTTCAAGTAAAGCGTACAAACAGAGCGAAAGCGAGAGAGAGAGAAAAGGGAATGGATAAGAAGGTTGCCATATGGCACGAAATGGAAGTGAATGCATTCGAGTGAGTGTATGAATAAAAAACATTCATTTGCATACATCTAAATGCAAGTGCTTATTCACATTCGACTGCACTCATACTCACAGCCGTTATTCATTTGCAGTCATGAATATGAATATGAATATGAAATATAATATTGCTTGCTTGCTTTCAGCTGATAAATATCACGGCATATGCGAATGGCAGTATTCATAATATATATGAATATGCATTTGAAATAATTGTTTATTTGCGCTGACTGCGGAGATTGTAAACACTCACACATTCACTTACACTCGCATACACACTCACACACACTAACATACATAGATCATCGTTAAGCCGCACGCGATTATCAAATTTATTGGCTGATGTCAGCAATGGCGACACCGTCCGGAAAAAAATACATTAAAAACAAAAACAAATTCGTTTGCTCAATTTGAATTGTGCAAGCATGGCCAATGCTCAGCCAATCACTCACTTATTCACTTATTCATTTATTCATTTACTCATTCACTCTACTATTCACTTGCTCTACCTTCACTAACGGACCCAATACATGGTAAGCCCTATATAAGGGGGTATCATGCAAGTGAACTCTCCTTGACTTTGTCTGATTGTGTATAGGAAAGTACTATACTAGAGCCGGTAAACAATCTATGGAAGTATCCAAGTTTCCGAGGATTGTTGCCAGAACTTGTTTGGCTTGGATCTTGGGATTGAATGGAAGGAAATGGAAGCTGCCCTTATGCCATTATTTTTAGCTGCATTGCCCATCTTGTAGTATTGTGACCTTTGGGTTATCTCTCTCTTGCAATATTATTCGTGACCCGGAAAAACTTTTCTACGACCTGGTACTTAGTCGCGATCCACAACTTTGGGAAACGCTGAGCTAGGATCTTATGTATTTTATGTATTTTTACATTTTGACGACAGGTATGGTATCTTGAGTAACAAATATAAAACACACTCCTTTGTGTATACATAACCTCATTCTCAATGCGCACGATAGTTTTGAAAAGATCGTAAGCTATCGATAACTTATTCTATGCGTGTATTACAATCTAATCGATTAATTGGCGGCAATATGAATAGTTTTCCAGCTGTTGGTATTGGTATTTTTGTTTTAATATTTCTAAGACTTGATACTTTTTAATTACTATTTTCTGTTTACTTTCGAAACTTGAATGCAATAAAGAACATATGATATCAACCACAACAAATTTTTAACATTACTGACGATTACTTTTCGAATATTCTTTGCTATTAATGCTATATACGCTTAGATGAAAATTATCTTTGAATTTATGGCTTCTATAAAGTATACTTGAATTTATATTCTAAAGAGAATTTTAAAAACTATGACATTATTTCATTACATTTTGTCAACTTTTTGTTTTGGCACATAAGAAACTATCGATACTATAATCAGCACTATCGATAAGAACAAAGAACTTTGTGCTCGATGATTTCCTGAATCTGAAAATCATACAAGAGCTGACATCGGGGTAGAAATGCCACCCGATAAGAATAGTGATACCATCTTCAGTTGGGACTATCGCTGGATTCTACTAGTGCTATCGAAAGTATCGATTGGCCGCACTATCGCTGTCTTCTTCGCTCTAACAACACTAACAACAACGCTCTCAGTTGTGAGTGCTGGCTTGCATGACAGCACCTAATTCAATTACACCATGAACAGGCAAATGCACTTACGAGTGCTTTTATCAGCGGTTAGCGCTGCTCTGCCGCAGTCGCAGTCGCAGTTGCAGTCGCAGCCGCAGCCGCTGCGATTGCTGCTTGTTGTTAAACTCGTAATTTTGTGATTTACGCACCGCAAAACGCATCCAATTGAAGCATTGGAATCGCTTTGCTTGACAAACGCCACTTGCGCTGATTGCGACTTCCCCCATTTGGCTGGGGACAAGTGGGGCGCAGTTATCATTGATTGTGCAGAGGGTGGCGGGGAGGGGCTGAAGGGTGCGTAAGCTTCCGCTAAACGCTGGTCAAGGGTTGCGGCTGTTGCTGCCAATTGAATGCTGCTTCTCAGTGCAGCAAACTCAAACTTCAGATGGCAACAATATGGCCTGCCTGGAGGCAGCCCTCGGCTTTTATCGATCCAACAATGCCACCCACCACCCAGCACCCCCCCGCAGCGCCTAGTCCTCGCTAGCGCCAGGATTACGTCGTTATATGGCGCCAGGGTTGCCCAACAGGGGGAGGAATGAGTCTGGGCGGGCCGAGGGTAGCATTTCTGGCGCATGCGCCCTCACAAGCTACAAAAACAATGCGCAATGCATTTTACATAACTGATGTAATAAGGCAGAGATTGCAAACCGGTTCACAGTCAAACCGTTCCAGGATGCCAGAGAAAAGATATAAAGCAGAAACTGAGCCATAGCTGAAACCGAATCGGTTAAACGCTTTTTGAGCTTGACTTCAGTTGAAAAACTAAAATTAAGCCGGTTCTTTGAAGAAACTGTGAGCTTTAAAAGGGGTTTTTCCTCCTTAAGCTTGGAGAACTATCTTAAACTTCGATTTTACAAACTGCAACTTTTAGCAATGGAAAAAATCTTACTTATAATTCTATTTGTAATCGTTTATTAATAAAATTATATTGATTATTATATCTATCAATTTTGCTGGAAAAATACTGCAAATGGGAAGGAAGGAAGATAAATATCGATATTTTCAATACCTTTCTGCCGCAAAACTGTTAGATTTCAAAACTATAGTAAAAAATAAATTACCAGAAGAGGCACCTCTCACTTGAAGACTTTATTGTAAATATAAATTATACAAATAAATTGCAAATCATTTGCAAAAGTGAAAGTACTCTTAAAAATGCTTACAAGCATACAAAAATGATTGAAAATCATTTCCTTGCTATTAGTTTCCGAAACTTTTGGTGTTTCACGTGAGGGAGGAGGGATAATAATATTATCCCTATTTTCAAAATTACAAAAACCTTTTTTCAAGATAGTAAAAAATCAATAAATAAGTAAAGCCAGCTGAAAAAATGTCATGTAAGGGGAAGTTTTCTAATCCCAAGAACTGCTCCGAACCACATTCACATCGAACCGGATTATAAATGTTCTGTAAAGGGGTTAGGCAGCTCAAGGACTGCAGGGATAGTAGTATTATCGATTAACTTGCAGTTTTACTCACTATACACCCCTGGGCGTGTAAAGGGATCAATCGAAAAGAACTGCTCGGAACCGGTTCAGCATAGAGGGTTGGGGTTGTTGTAGGATAGTTGCTTGTAAGGTCATACTCACTGGCATTCATTCATGATCTCCTCCTGACTGCGCACCTGCACCGGCGCCAGCTCCTCAACGTTCTCCTCGTAGTTGCCAAAGCATTTGGTTATTTTCTCATCGAACGTATTGACCAAATCCTCGAGGCTGCCGCCGAATGTCTCCGTAAAGTTGTCCACATGATCCGCGCCGCGTTTATCCTGGCCATCGGCCGTGAGTCCTGTGGCCACATCGGCCAGGCCCAGCTCCGATAAATTGTGCGTATTGCAATTGGGGCTTGTGTTGCCCGCTGCGCCCCTTGCCCCAGCGACACCCACACCCACACCGCCAGCGGCAGCTCCATTTTGGCTAATGTGTGCATCGCGCACTGCATCCTCGAGGAGGCGTAGCTTGTCCTGCTGCTGCTGCTTGGCGTTGCCATCCTTTGGATTGCGATTGGAATTGAGATTCAAATTTAACGAATCGTTGAGTGCATTCTGATTGGAAATAAAGTCACAGCCGCCCCACTCGTCCGTCTCCTCGAATTTTGCCAATGGAGCCTCAAATTTAAGCTCGGCCATCTTGGTGCCGAGGTCACGCATGGCACGCGGGGGGTGGCAGGCACGAAGGACACGCAGGACACGCGGTTGTAGACGCTACGTTTAGCTGCACAAAGGAGTTTCAATAGACACGCTCTCTGGCAATGCTAGGATTTGTTTGTGTTACTCTCTCACTCTCTCGCTATCTCTCTCTCTCTCTCTCACTCACACCTGTATTGAAAATTTTGCAACCCCTATTTAATGCCGCCTCGCACTCGCACTTGTCACCCCACCGTATTGTATTTGTATTTGCTGTATTTTGATTTTCAAAATTGATTTGATTTTTCACTTCTGCTCTGTTGTTCACAATAAACAAAAATAACAATAAAAAGAACGTCCGCTGTGTTGCCGTTTATTTATTAGCACTAAATGGTCGTGCGTTGAGAACTGCTTTTATTTATTATCACCATTCAATAACGAACGTTCAACGTTGTGCGTTGTTGTGCACGCAAACGCAAAATGCAAACGCAAATAAAATAAACACGGCGCTGCCAACGAAACGCGCAACACGACGACACGACGATAAAGACGACACCAAAACACAACGAAAGTTTTGGCGATTGGGCTCGCGGGCAGTGTGACCGTATGCGACAAGCAACAAAATGTGCAATGCCACTACATACCACATACCGCATAAGTACCACAATTTATATTAAATATTTATTTAAGAAACAAACATATTGCACCATAATGGTGGCTTATTAGATAACGGCATGATATTTTAGTCTTTAAAACAAACATCTGTTCATATTGATAGCGTTTGAAATCAATAGTTGTTTTCTTGTCGTTTTTCAACACTTAAGCTGTTAACGTTCAAAATGTTATACGTTTTGGTTTCTCAAATCCTGCCTAGATTTCATAAAAACATGCCAATTGAATATAATGTCGTATACTACAAATATTTGTATAGCATTTGTGTCGTTATATAACTGGTATCTGTAAAAAAATATGTCTAACATTAAACAAAAATATGTTAGCATCGATAACAGCCGAAATCGATAACTTTCTGTAGATTTTTCAACACTGGTATTGGTAAGTTCGAATTCCGCACAAACTTTCACAGCAACATCGATATTCGAAACAAGAATAAGACCATCCATTAATTTTTTGACAGCACTAGTTGAAGCTCTCATCAAATTAGACGTTCAGAAATTAGGTAATATATTAACTTTCACACCAAAATCAAATCAATACATCAAATCTCAAATTTCTACTGCCATTCATAATTAATTAGCTAGAAAACCATGAATAAGCGTCCTCGTGAGGAGGACTCGGACTCGGGCGAGGGATATGCAATCGACAAAGTCGACGGATCCGTGCTTGCCATCGCAGGGGATGACTTCGTACTTGTGGCCGAGGACACATGCAAGCTTGGTCAATTCGACAGCAAACTGTTCACATTGACGCCGTACTCGATGATGGGATCCATAGGACACTGGCCTGATTGCATATCGCTGAATTTGCTGACCAATAATCGCGTTCAAGTGTACGAGAATGAGCACAATAAGGTAATAACCACAGATGCCATGGCCCGATTGATTGCCGTACTCATGTACCAGCGTCGCAAATCTGCCTACAATGTGACCAACGTTCTGGCCGGCCTGGACAAGGAAGGCAAGGGTGCTGTCTATTCGTACGATTGCCTTGGTTTCTTCAAGCGCAACATATACAGTACATGCGGTACTGCCAGCCCCCTGATGGATCCAATTGTGGCCGACGGGCTGGGCGTTATCACCCAGAAATATATAGTCGAGCCGCCCTCGGTCAGCAAGGAGCGTGCTCTCGCCCTCGCTAGCAATGCTTGGACCGCTGCCGCTGTCCATGATACACACACCGGTGACTCCGCTGAAATATACATCATAACGAAGGATGGAGTTGAGAAGAGCGTAGTGCGAATGCGCGAGAACTAAAAACCTGATCTTAATATACACTATATAAACAATAAAACAGATTCCAGATTCCGTCCTGCGATTCGGACGTTATATCTTAGTGTTTTTTCTTATCTTGTTGGCAATCGTATCTTTTAATAGGTTATCAAATTGCATTCAAATATACGAGTGTATCCTAATCTCCAATTGAGGTTAAAGTGTTCATATGTATACCGTTTGAAATCTATAGCTGTTTTCCTGTCGTTTCTCAACACTCACGCTGCTTGCATACAAAATCGAATGTAACCTCAATACGCACTTAAAAATATCAGAAATATATTATTGGGTAATCTTCTACTTAAGCTACCCCATATAAAGACTGCATCAAAATGACTGGAATAAGTCTTAAGTCACGCGGTTCTATTTCGAACAGTCTGGCAGCTCTGGCAATTTTCCGATGTTTTTCAACACTTAAAACTATCAATTATCGTGTCGATATCTGTATATCGAACTCAGTTTTTTGCATTTCTTTCATTATATCGGCAATAAAGTCTTGCTCCGCCGCCGGAATTTGCTTTCTAATTTCCATACGCGTCGTTTAAGACTAATAACAGTAATTTTGATGCAGTCTTTATATGGGGTAGCTCAAGTAAAAGATAAAGCAAAGAATGCAAAGTTATGTTAATGTCGATAACAGCTGAAATCGATAGCTTTCTGTAGGTTTATCAACACTAGTGTTGCCATGTTCGAATTTCGTGGAAACCTTCAAAACAAGTTGAAGCTACCGTCGAAGTAGATGTTCATAAATTAGGTAAGAAATGGACTTTCACTCCAACATCAAATCATTCTATTGAAATCAAATCTCAAATTTGTGCTGATTTTCCTAATAAAGTAGATAGAAAACCATGAATATGAATCCTCATGATGAGTCTGACTCGGACGATGACAATGCCTTCAACTTTATCGAGGGATCCGTGATTGCCATCGCCGGGAATGACTTTGTGCTCATTGCCGAGGATACAT
Organism: Hirtodrosophila confusa; assembly: GCA_035043065.1. NCBI lineage: Eukaryota > Metazoa > Arthropoda > Insecta > Diptera > Drosophilidae > Hirtodrosophila > Hirtodrosophila confusa. Next base: position 14,339,089 of record JAWNNI010000242.1, on the reverse strand, counting down.
GCCAAGCCGAGCGAAGTGAGAGCAAACTGTTCTCATTCCCGCCGAACTCGATGATGGGATCCATAGGACACTGGCCCGATTGCCTGTCCCTGTATTTGCTGACTAAGAATCACAAGCGAGCATACGAGCATGATCACCATAAGATGTTAACCATTGATGCCTTGGCCAACATGCTGTCCCTACTCATGTACCAGCAGCGCGACACTCCCTACAATGTGACCAACACGCTGGTCGGCCTGGACATCGATGGCAAGGGTGCTATCTATTTGTTCGATTGCTTTGGCAACTTCAAGCGCACCCCATACAGTGCATGTGGCACTGCCAGCGCCATCCTGGCTCCACTTATTGCTGAACAGCTGGGCATGCCGTCCACGGTCACCAAGGAGCGTGCTCTCATCATCGCTACCAATGTCTTGACCACTGCCGCTGAGAAGGATAAAAAGTTGCGTGACTCTGCTATAATACAGATCATTACCAAGGATGGAATTGAGCAGAGCGTCGTACAAATGCGCAAAGACTAATAAGGAAATGTTGCCATATACATAGACATAAACAGAATAAAACAGATTCGAGGTTCCGTCCTACAATTCGGACGTTAAATTTGAGTGTTTTTTAATCTTGTTGGCTCTGCAACTTTAAACTTACCTGTGGTCATAAATAGAATCTTAAATTGCATTCAAATATACGATATACCTATCCTAGCTTGTTTAATCAACAATACAATTGAGGGTGTTTTGTTGCTGTTGTCAAAGAGCTCTCCCGAAGAACTACCAGTGAATAGCAAACAAGGAGTAATATTTGAGGATATTAAACGCTGGGGTAATTCCAGCTAATTGGTAAGAGGCTATAAACACTTTTAAATATAGCTGATTGTGTATATTTTCGTACTTTTAAGTAACATGCAAATATTTGAAAACAACTAAAATTTTTAAAGGAACTTGGTTCCGTATCGTTCCATGTGTATTATTTTTGGATAGCTATATATATTTGTTGCGGCTGCTTCCAAGAATTCTATGTGAGTTTGTTCTCCAAATACTATGTAACTTGAAAGGCATGAGCACTTCACTCCATGATCATTGATTGATTCCTGATAAAACCTTATGGCTCGTCAGGATTGGGACCGGGGCCGTCTCCATACTCTTTGCATGTCTAGCGAAGAGAAAGAACACCTTATAGCATAAGAGGGAACTAATTAGTAGTGTGGACTAGTCAAAACTGATCGACGAGTGTAAGCTGTTATATTCGGAATTTAAGACACGCTTTGCTCAGTAAGATGAGGGACGGACAAGCGGACAGATGAACAGACATGACAATGTATAGGAACTGGCATACTTTTTCCTAATTAGAGGAAAATGTTTCTATAGTTAATCATTGATTATCCATGATCGATACTACCGAAATAATGGATTCTCAGCTTTTTAAATAGGGGAGAGGGTCTGCACATTTACCAATTTTGAATTTTGAATGATGGAAGCTAAGACACAACCACAGAGAAGCGCACTATATGGGTGCGTGGTCCTCAGGCAAATGTCCAGCATAGTCACGCAATAAGGATCTGCGCTGATCCGCTGAAAGGTCGCTTAGTGTGACGGAACTCGTGCGCTGCATGCGCATGCGCTGCATCCTGACATTCTCATCCTTCCGATTATCGCCAAGTTGCGCTGACGGCTCGACCACATCCTGATGGGGCATCCCTTGGGGCAGTAGACGACGCGTTGCAGCCACCTTCTCATGACACCTGGACTGCTCGAAGGGACGCATGCGATTGGTGAAGCGCACTCCAGCCGGCTTCAGCTGCTGAAAGTCACAGGGCGTCGACGACTCCTCATTGGAGTTCAGTGGCACATAGAAGGAGCTAACTGTATTGGGAGTCAAGCTTGGTTTCGTTGGCATCGTGTGCCCATTGAAAGTCTCATCCTGATAAGCTCCCAGATCGTGCAGTGGCTGCTGTGGCTTCTTGCCGGCCTTGTTCATCGCCTGCATGTAATACACGCCGTACCTCCTCTTGGGCGTCAACTTGCAGCTGGTCTCCTTGCATTCAAATGGACGTCTGGTAGGACCGCTTTCCGCTGGACGACTGCCTGCAAGCTGTTCCTCTGGAGAAGTGTTTAAATAGTGTTCCCCTGTACGTGTGCTTGGCCCGGCCACTGCAGCTGAGCATATTGGAGCCGGCACTTGAGCTGGTCGTCTTGCAACCGGGTGAACTTTGACAGCGGTGGGAGCTGCTGCCTTGCCTTGGAGGAGGGCTGTTTGTGCTGCAGTGCGCATTGGCTGTCCCCTGGCAATTGGAACCAGCTTGCTTCCTGTCACTCTTGCAGCTCCTGCGGCCATGCGTTGCGACGATCCAGCTTGCTGCTGGTCCTGGGCATTATCCTTCTTTACAGCCGCTTCCATAGCTGTCTGTGCTCCTCTGGCAGAGGATGGAGAACATTGGGCAATAGGCATCCGCGGGCCGCTTCCGTCCGGCTGTTGTGTTCCGTTGGATTGTCCGTTAAGACGTTTGTTGTTTATCTCACGTGGCATTTTAATACGCTCTATATAAAATATAAATTTCTGTATTTGTATTTTGAGAAAAGTTACTGAATGTCACAGAGCTTAAAGCAAGACAGAATGCTTTTAGAAAACTGTGACTAAACATTTGAGTATTGTAAGATTGCCTACTAGGATATAAATGTTGTGATGACTCTATATGCTAAAGTGATTTGATTTGGATCATATTTGTTCAACATTTGTAATTACAAAGTACAACAAAAAATCATCAAAGCCGGTGTAGCACAGGTTATTGTTCTTGGTCCAACACTATACAGTCTATTCACCAGCGATGTGCCCACCTCGTCGGAAATTCCTATCCCAAGCTCGCAGGACCTGTCTTGGAGGAATACCTGAAGCTCTTTGAGAATTGGGCCTGCCGCTGGAACATCTCAATTAACACTGAAAAATGCGTCAGCGTTGCACATGCACTCAAGAAAGATACTAGCCCTGGTGTGTTCCTTCATGGAGCACTCCTGTCCCAGCGAGCCGCGCACAAATATCTTGGGGTCACTCTTGATAGACGGCTTACCTTCAGGCAGCACATCACTGAGATTGTCGGCAATCTCCGAGCCAAGGCCTCCAGGATGTACTGGCCAACTGTACCCAATGCCACCAACAAGTTGTCTCTCAGTAATACAATTTTGATATTCTTTGTATATCTTGCACCGAATCTAGAGATACGGAATCCAGGTCTATGGAATTGCCACTAAAGCCCACCTAAACGTGTTTTCCAGGTTAAACTGCTTAGAAAAGTTACAGGCGTTACAGTAGCACATCAGAATGCATGAGTTTGAAAGGGATTGCCGAGTACCTCTGGTTGGCGATATCATACATAAATAGGCAGATAAATAAGCTAGCATCCCAGCCAAACATTCTGGCTAGAAGACTACTAAGAGCTAAAAGAGTAAACGGCCTCAGGGCATCAAGAAGGCTAAAGCGCACACACCCTGTCGACCTGGCAAGCCGCAGGATGTAGCTAAAAAAAAAGAACTGTAAGGGTTAGAAACTTAGATAAAGGGATTAAGCTTGGGTGCGGACTTAGAATTTTAAATGGACCTGTTGATGACAGTAATTAGTTCAAGCCGGGATCGGACAGCAAGTGGGTCAGAGGTTAAGGCATCCGCCTTACAGACGGGAGCACTCGGGTTCGAATCTAGCCGACTACTTCTCATATACGGACAAGTTTGGACAAAAATTGCTAACAATAAGGTCACTGATGAGGATGCTTGGCAGCATCCGAAATAGCGCTATATGACCAGCCAATACTTTTCATATCTACCTTTCTATATTCACCCTGGATTGTTTACGTCAAAATTGTTAAAAATTTCATTTTAAACTCATCAAAAAAAAACTAAAACCTAACCTAAACTAACCATTAGAAACTAGTATTCTGTGGTTCAAAAAATAAGAGCTTTATTCGATTTTAATAAAAAACAAGAAAGAGCGGCTATCTTCGGGTGCCGAAGCTATATACCCATATACCCTGGCAGGAATGTTTTTTATACAAAACTTAATTTTTGTCTGATTGCTCCTAGGTGATCCATGTGTTCCGATTTTGACCAAATTATAGGAAACTATTTGAAGTATTATAAAACTCTCACTAGGTTGGGATGAAATATTTGTATAAACAAAAAGCTTGATATAGTGGTCTGATTTTGTATAAACTGTCTATAGACTCGGTTTGGGAAAGTTTGATAAGGATACATTAATAAACAAAAAAAGTTTTTCATACAATAACATATTTGTCGATCGATCATCCTTATGGCAGCTATATGTTATAGTGATCCGATCCGGGCGGTTCCGACATATGCACTGCCTGCAGCAAAAAGAAGGGTCCGTGCCAAGTTTCATTACGATAGCTTTAAAACAGAGAGACTGGTTCGCAAAGAAACAGAAGGACATCGCTATATCGACTCGGCTGTTCATGATGATTCAGAATATATATACTTTGTTGGGTCGGAAACGTATCCTTCAGTCCATTACACATTTCGAGACAAAATTATAATACCCTCTGCTAGGGTATAAAAATCATAAAAATAATACTTAGTTCATAATTTGTATATGGAAAGATTAAAAGTCTTCCAAGCAGGAAATAAAATACGCTCAATGTTGTTTATATTCAGTTTTATTACAATATAAATTAATATTTATATTTAATAATACATTATTAGAGTCCGAGTCCTAACATTTTATTTTATTTTAATTTGTTTTTTTGTTTTTTTGTTTTTCTGTTTATACTGCATAATATCGAAGCACTCTGCCCAGTGGCATATTAATATTATAATCAATTTGTCGTTTCTTTGTTTTTAACATAAATTGTTTTTCCTTTTTTTTTTGCTTTTGTTTGTTTGTCGTTCGGGTCAAAAAATATGGTTAGTTTAATGTATTTATTTAAATTTGTTGTTGTTTTTTGTTGTATGTTATGTATTTACGTAGTAAGTAGGACTTGTTGCCCAGCTTCTGTGGGTTATCATTTAGTGCTCTTGAGAAATGCCATCAATAACAGAATTGTTAAACATTTTGGATTGGTTAAGTATCTAAGCTACAACATTTTTGCTCTTCTGCAGTTTCCATGGTTTTCTTTTTTCTTTTTCTCTTTTGTTTTCTTGTTTCGTATTCTATAAGCAGTTTACATTTCTTTGTGTGTGTGTGTCTGTGTGTGTTAATTTAGAATTAAATGTAAAATAAATATTAGTATATAAATTATATTCTACAAGAAATGCAAAAAACATGTCTCCAATCTCAACTGCACTTAAATTGTGTGTGTTTCTTTAAAAGTCCTTCAAGTTGTTTTCCAAAAAACAAAAAATATATATATATATGTATATAGTTGTTCTCTCAACTAGTTTTCAGGCTTTGATTTAACAACTAGGAAAAAAACGTTATTTCAAAAATATTGTTAAATTGAGAGAGTAGTACATTAAGATTATTGGATGTTGTTTAATATGTAGGTTCTTTTAATGTTTAACAAGTAAAAAAAATTATATGTATAGCAATACGTAAATTGGTTTTGGTGCGGGTAGTATTCTCAATAAATATAAATTAATACAAATTAAATACAGTGTGTGTGTGTTTTTTGTGGCCTTTTTAAATAAATACATGTGTAATTATCAAATAATTGTAAATCAGCAGCTTCTTCAACAAAATTAATGGAATCTCATATTATGTAAATACATATGTATGTTAAATATTATGTATATTATAGTATTATTATTATTATAATGCATTATGTTATGTATGTATAAAATAAATGTCTTTTTCTTTCACACAAAATCAAATGTAAAAAAACAAACTAAAACGCATTTGCTTTCATTTGTTGCATGTTGTTGTTGTTTTTACAACGCGTATACATAATATATAAACTATGTATGCATATATATATATATAAACGTCTTTCATGTTTATCTTTATGTTTCATATAGTTTTATTGCTCTCATTGTTGCTATATTTATATTCCTGCATTTTTGATTCTAACATTTTCGCATTTTCATTGCTTTTTCTTCAAGCTTTTCTTTCAAAGCCTGAGTCTATGTGTGTGTGTGTGTGTGTGTGTGTGTGTGTGTGTGTTACAGTTAGAGTTGGTGCGTGTGAGTGCGAGTGAGTAAGAAACTGCAGCAGGCTGTCCTTCTCTACAGTTAGTTCAAATGCTAAATGTAGTAATATGCTCCAAATTCGTTAATAAAACAATCGAAATATATCAAATGTGAGAAACTAATGAGAATCTATGTGATGAAAAGGAATCAAATGAGCGGTGCGTGTGTGGATGTTTTGTTGGGACTGTACCTATAATCAGCCATAGAACAAGAGTTTTGAAATTTGCTTTTCATTTGCATTATACATATATGAATTTCTTGCTATTCTAGAAAAGAGTTCACGAAAATGAACAAAAATACTAAAAAGCTGACGCTAGTTGTTATTGTTGTTGCTGTTCTTGTGTTGTTATTGTTATTGTTAGTGTTGTGTGTGTGTGTGTGTGTGTGTGTGTGTGTGTACTTAATTAAGCCTAACGCTTGTTGATTGCTGGCTTAAAGTTGCAGGACACCATCTCCTCCTTGGCCAACTTGGTGCGATACTCGGACATCATATCACGACATTGTATGGCGATATCTAACAGAGTTGTGAACATGGCTTCGCCACGCGTGCAATACTGATCCTGATCATAATCGACATAGTTGGTTGAATCATACAAGGCCTTCGATTCGGCTAGGAAATTCTCCAGAGTTGAGTTGACGCTGCGATGAAACTCGACGACCATTTCCTCAGTTTGCTGTAGATCGTCAATAGCCTGATGTTGAACAATTAGCTCATCGGACATTTCGTGTTCCTGCAACAGCATTAAATAAATAGAAAATTGTATTATTGCCATTTGGTGGCGTATATTTTCGTATTTTTTTTCTTTCTTTTAATTAACATTTACAAATATTTTAAAACATAACTAAAATTTTTCATGGAACTTCATTCGGTTTCGTTTCGTTTGTTGGTGTATTGTTTACTATGTTTTGATTCGATATTTTGGTATTTGTTTCGGTTGCAGTTATTGATTTGTGGCCTGCGCGTTCATTAATATAAATATATATATATTGTATATATATATTATCCAGAGCTCAGTGAGTTTGTTCTCCAAATATGGCACTTAAAAGTTAACGGGCATTTCACTCTATGATTATTGTTTGATTCTTGATAAAACCTTATGGCTCGTCAGGATTGGGACCGGGGCCGTCTCCATACTCTTTGCATGTCTAGCGAAGAGAAAGAACACTTTATAGCATAAGAGGGAACTATTTAGTAAGACTGTGGACTAGTCGAAGCTTCTCGACTAGTGTAAGCTGTTATATTCGGAATTTAAGACACGTTTTGTTCAGTGGCGGACGGACGGACGCACAGACAGGAACTGGCATACTTTATCCTAATTAGAGCTGGAAACCCATGTCAATTTTGAATTATAAATGATTGAAGCAGAGCAGCACACTATCTGGGCGTGCGGTCCACTGGCAGACGTCCAGCATAGTCACGCAATAAGGATCGGCGCTCTTCTTTTGGAAATTCGCATAGTGTGACGGTAGCCCAGCGGTGCAAGCGATACTTCCAGACATTGTCATCCTTCTGATTATCAGCAAGTTGCGCTGACGGCTCCTGAAAGGGCATCCATTGGGGCAGCAGATGATGCGTTGCAGCCACCAGATCAGACATTCTAACCTTCTCATGCTCGATGTGACGCATGCGATTGGTGAAGCGCACTCCAGCCGGTTTCAGCTGCTGAAAGTCACAGGGCGCCGTCGACTTCGCATCGGAGTTCAGTGGCACATAGAAGGAGCTAACTGTATTGGGGGCCAGACTTGGCTTCGTTGGCATTGTGTGCCCATCGGGCTTGAATGTCCCATCCTGATATGCTCCCAGATCGGGCAGTAGCTGCTGTGGCTTCTTGCCGGCTTTCTTGTTCGGCATCTGCTTGGAATACACGGTGTAGCTCCTCTTGGGCGTATTGGACTCCTTGCGTTCCACGGGACAACTAGTTAAGGAGTGTACCAATCGAAGTCTGCTTGAACCCGGCACTTGTGCTGGTCGTCTTGCAACCGGGTCAACTTTGGCAGCGGTGACAGCAGCAGCAGCAGCTCCTGCTTTGCGACCATAGATGACGGCTGCTTGTGCTGCAGTGCGCATTGGCTGTGTCCTGGCCAGATTGCTTCCTGTCACTCTTGCAGCTCCTGCGGCCATGCGTTGCGACGATCCAGCTTGCTGCTGGTTCCGAGCATTATCCTTCTTCACGGCCGCTTCCATCGTTGGCTGCGCTCCTCTGGCAGAGGATGGAGACCATTGGGCAATAGGCATCCGCGGGCCGCTTCCGTCCGGCTGTTGTGTTCCGTTGGATTGTCCTTTAAGGCGTTTCTTGTTTGTCTCGCGTGGCATTTGAATGAGCACTGTATAAAATATAAATTTCCGCTGCTGCTTTTTTGAGAGTCTACTGAAAACTGAGACTGGACTGAAATGTTATACGGCCAAGGCCTACTAGGATGTCAATATATTTGAATAGATGATTGCATGGCCTGCTCGCTTTTAGACAAAATATGAAACAAAAGTGACATTTAGTGACATTTTGGGGGGAAAAACATATTCGGCAAGCCAAAAATTGGATTATCTACTAAATATGATTGGAAAATAACTAAGATATTCGGCAAACCGAACATTGTCGCTTTTATAGATTAAATATTATAACATTTTTGAGGAGATTAATACTTACGCTCAGCGAACTAAGCATGGCTATGTCCATGTTGGCGGCATTGCCGTTCTTGCTGTTATTATTGTTATTATTATGGCCGCGCTGCAGCGACTGATGATGATGATGGTGATGGGCCGATTGATGGGCGACGCCAACACCCTCTTCCTCGTCCTCGTCGTCCATGATCTCGATGGGATCGCCATCGCCATGTCCAACTTCGGCGACATCCTTGACGACCAGCTCCTTTACACGATCCGCATAACGCAGCGTATTGAGTGTATGCTCGCAGCTGCTTAGCCCCGGCGATATCATGGCAATCATGCAAGTCTTGCTCTTCTCCCCAATAAATGAGTCGCGCAACACTTGAGTCAGCTTGGAGACGCGGAAGGGCAAATGCGAGGACTGTTTACCCAATGCGCGAATGCACTCCTTGAGTGCCAGCAAGGATTTATTGATTTCCGCACCTTCCATGCGCGTCTGCCTGTCGGCTGAGGATGTATCGACACCGCGCTCGTTACCGGCAAGATCAATGAACGAGAACTTTCCATGGATTTTAGTACTGCCTAATGGACGCAAGACTATCTGGAAGACAGCGTGTGAGCGTGAAGAGTTGGAGTTGGCCGAAGTCTGTCCCGAAGTACGTGCAGCATTCCCGTGTTGGATCAGCTTAAGTACTTCTTCGACGCTGTCCACTACTTTCTCAGTCAGGCCGACGACTTGTACTTGTTGTTTTCCATCTTCCAATACACGCAACTTTTGCTTGTCTGCGAGCAAATCAAACACCTGCCAAGCATTACAATTGATTAGCAAATATGAATATGTTATTATAGTATATAATCTGCATGCTTACCTTGCCACTATAAATCTCAAAGAAACTGGCCGAGACGACCAAATTCATGGAGCGATATCGTTGACTGTTGAGGGTCACAAACACATCCTTGGCGGCCATAGCATAGATTCCGTTCTTGCAGTCCTGCACCTTGCCATTAAACTCCCCACCCATAGTGTGCGTCTTGCCAGATCCTGTCTGGCCATACGCAAAGCACGTAGCCATACCACCTTCAAAGATGGTCTTTACCAGCGGCTTGGCTGTGTATCTGTGAAAAACAATAGTATTATTGCAACTTTTCAATTGATTTAAGCCCTTTAATGGGTAGTATGGATATTAGAATGAGGTAAGGAGGTTCTTGTGCATGGACTTCTTTTGGTCTACTCTTTTTTAAGGAAGTATGGTCTAAGCTTTCATTATTTAAGAGCTGCATCAAATTATCCAACTCATGGCGAAAAATGGATGAAAAAACTAGGTAGCTGCTGCATAAACCTATCGGAAGTGGAACTGCAAAAGTAAGAATGCTTTAGTCGAGTATACCCCACTACGAAACGCCCTGTACCCAGGTCTACAACTTCCTTACACATCTTCGTACACTTACACATACACAAAGACGCACACATACAAGCGACAGCGTAAGCGAGGCATTTTAAGTGGCAGCTGCGCTACAGCACTGAATCTTCTTTCGTGAATAACTTCTGCGTTTATTATCCGATTCGATTGAAATTTGAACGAAGTATTATACATGCAAAATCTAACCCTGGGATTGTTTAAAACGTTTTTATCAATTTGCGGTGGTGCGGGGGGAGATACTGCAATCGGAGAAAAACTTGATCTGCGTATGGTAGAGGAACCTTCCGAATTTGGTGTCTCTAGCCGGACGGACAAACAGACGGGCATTCTGCCTGTTACAGATTTAACACCCCTTTTTTTGCCCATTTGATGGGTATAGGGAGTAAAACTAAATAGTTAGTAGTTTCTGCATAACTCAATTGATAGTTGAAGATGGTAAAGATCAGGTTTTACTTATATGAACATAACTATATAAAGGCAATTGCCAATTTCCCTGGCCCATTAGCTCGTATGCGGTTTAACGCTATTAATAAAAACTAATAATGCACACACATGTGTTTTTTTATCAAAACAATGATTAGGTTTCACCGTTACTCAATTACGCGGTGTCGCAATTTTAATGCCATTGACTAATGGCCGGAAGGAAGGAGCGTAAAATATGTGAGCCCAGAGGGGGCGGGGGGATCAGCACTTGAAAGAAAGCCCGCTAAACGGCAAACAAAAAGCCCCAATGACAAATGCTGACGATGACGCTGACGCTGCTACGACGGTTACTTTTTGAAACGTTCTTTAATCAAAAGGCAGAGCGCAAAACAAAACAAAGAAAACAAGGCAGAAGAACAAGAAAGAGCGGCGATTTTTGGGTGCCGAAGATGAAATACTCTACCAAACATGGCTCTATATCAAATGCATACATACTATATGTATATATACAAATATATATAGTTTCGATCAAATTTAGCTAGCCTATAAAAAGCTATTTGATACAGTAACCCGATCCGACGGAAAAGCAAGCAGCTGTACCAAGTTTCAACAAGAAAACTTCATAACTAACGACTAGTTTGCATGGAAAGGATATATCGTTCTGCTGATCAGGAATATAGATGTATATACATATATAGTACTGTGGAAATTGCCATTCATCGTGAGAAAATGTTAGTATCCGCTGCTAAACTATAGATTGTATAGTTTTTGCTGCAGAGAGTTCAATGAAAAATCAAAGCTGAACTCTGGCCAAGTTCATTGAGGCGAGCACAAAACGAAACTGAACGAAAAAAAACGAAACGAACAAAACGAACGAGCCGACAAATGGACGGACAGAGCAAGAAAAAAGACGGACAAGAGACGAAACAACTTTTGTGTTTAGTCATACAACGAAAAGCAACAATAACTTGGCTATTTCGGGAGCGAACGCTTTGAGTTTGCGCGCCTCTATGCATATGTGTGTGCATGTGTGTGCGAATGTGTGTGTGTATGTGTGTGTGAGTGTGAGTCAGTTGCTGCTCTTGCTATTGAGCTTTACTTGTGCGCATTTCGCGTGTCGCCAACGCAACACAACAACAACTAAAACAACGATAACATTGCACAGCTGTTCAAGTTGTCGCTGACAGCGGGGCAAGGACAGCTTAAGGATATGGCCTACATAAAGAAGGCGCAGCTAACAAAGATTCTTTCCTAGAAAACCATCCGATACTTCATCAAAAGATTTAGCAACGTTGCGAGGGGCCTACTTTTAAGAATAGGAAGAGGAATATGTATATGAAAGCTGGGTTATAAGAAAGGGAGAATAATGAAAGTGGATAAGTAGAAAAGGATAAACGACAAAGGAGATACATAAGAACGGGAGAGGAATATGTATATGAAAGCTGGGTTATAAGGAAGGGATAATAATAGAAGGGGATATGAGAAGGGCGGATAAGTAGAAAAGGATAAACGACAGAGGGAATATATGAGAGATAAGGAAGAGGAATATATTAAAGGGAGATATGAAAAAGAAAATACACTACACCCAAGGAGGTATACCTCCAAGAGGATGTCTGTGAACGAAGGAGGTTGTATATCCGAAAGGAGGTTATATATGGAAGAGGAAAGGAGGATTAATGAAAGGAGAATGTATGCAAGGGATTATGCCTATGCGAGGGAGTATACATGCCAGAATAGGGTATATATATATATATGGTAGAGGGTATACATGGGAGAATATATGCACAACATCCAAGAAGGTCTAAATGTTAAGTATGGAAGAGGGTACACATAGGAGGATATAAGCAAGAGGGTTTATATGAAAGGAGGATGTATGCAAAGGTTATGCCTATATGGAATAGGGTGTGCAAGAGTATACTCGTGTATGCAAGAGGTATCCATGAAAAAGGATACGTATGTATGGGATATATAGATAAAATGTTGGATCTACTCACTTGTATACCATTGCATTGTCACATGTATCGTTGAATGCATAATCGAAACGGAATTTATGATTCTCTAAAAATTTGGTAAGATCGACTTTGTTGCGCGGCTCATGTACCATGAGAACGTTCTTGCGAGGCACTGATATGACATCGATTTCCTTGCGATTGAGCTCCTTGCGACTGAGCGGACGCTTGCGGACACAGACAGTTATCTGATGATCATCCACGATCTGTCCATCGAGCAATGGAACGAATTCAAGTGTATTTTGATACTCGCGTATCATTTGCGCCGTCTCCCAGTTGGGATTGCCCGGATCCTGATTCATAAGCGCCACCTTCTCCTCCTTGATTTCAGCCTGGCGTGCGCGGCGCTTCTCCCTATTTTCCTTAAGGCGTTCCACCTCCTTTAAGGCATGTGAGCGTCGTGCCCCAGCTGCAACGGCAGCGGCATTTGTCGAATTATTCGAATTATTTGTGGCTGCTGCCCCCGCTGTCGAGTTGGCAGCGCGATCATTCTGCATATTGTTGGCGGCGCCAGGGACGGCGGATGTGATGCGCGCCGACGGATTGGCATTGTTCTGCGCATAGCGTGGACGCATCAATCCCGTGGCTACAGATTGTTGACTGTTGCTGCTGTTAGCGGCGGTCATGTTGCCAACGCTATGGCTATTCCCCAGCTGTGGCTGCCCAGAGTTGGTCGACTCGTTTATTTTGTTCAGCTGATTGCCGGTCAATGTCATGCGAGTAGTCAAGCAGCTGCCGCCACTGCCACCACTGCCACCGGAACCAACGCTGCCCCCACCCATTGAGGACTGTGTAGGATTGCGAGTTAGGTTATTGGGGCCCTGTGATGTTGCCTGCTTCTTCGGCTCAGGTGCAGAATTCTGATTCTCGTGTGGATCATTGTGCGATAGTTCTGGATTGAGAGCAAGTATGGCCTCTAGCTCAACCTCCTTGCCCTTGGTTTCGCCACGCTCATACCATTCAACGGTGATGCAACGTGCCGGTGGATTCAATTTGGATACGACAGCACCATGGACACGTCCATCGGTGCGCTTGATCTTGACGCTCTGTCCAATTGTTATCTTTTCCATTTTAATCAATTGCGTTTGAAATAACCGATAAATGGTCCTTTTGCGCTTGCGCTCCTGCTACCGCTGCTGTTATCCTCCCGTTCGTTTCTCTTCCTCTATCAATTCTTGTTACCGCCTCTGTCTGAATGGCAATTGGCTTGTTGACATGCGCGTCTTCTGCAATAATAAATAGTTAACTAATGAATATACAATGCACATTGAAACGCGAGCAAGTTTTCTATTTGGTTGCAGCTCGCTTCGCTCTTCGACGCTTACTCACAGCACAAAACTTTTGTTGGTTTCCAACAACAACAAAACAATAAATTAAAACAAAAAAAAATAAGTAAAAAGAGCGAGATGGCAACACCAATATGGCTGCGCTCACTGTGACTGTTGCTGCTTACTGAGGCTGCGGTTGCCGTTGCCGCTGCTGCTGTTATTGTTGCTGTTGTTATTGTTGTTGCTGTTGTTGTTGTATGACGACTACTTACCTTCTTCTATGTCGAGGTCGCAAAAATAAAAAAAATTTAAATAAAATTGATGTTTACTACTCGAAAATCTGTTTAAGACTGAATCTAACACAAATTCAAATGCCCAACTGAAAAAATGTACTGGCCTGCTTCGATAACAAAATTTTTAACATATGTACATATGTATGCTTGTTTTTAAATGAAAACGCCGCCTGCTACGACGCCAAAATTTAAGAGCTGCTCCGTTTCGTTCAGAACTAGTGCAATTGAACAGTTCATCAGCAGTTCTCTCATGTTAGCAAGGAAACGGGCAAATGAGTGTATAATAAATGATTTCGGTCTAATAACGAAGCGGCTTTGGTCAATTTGTATGTAAATTGCTTTTATGCGACTACTCATTTCATTTTAACATTTGCATACAGAATATTGCTGGCACTACGAATAAAGGAACGGACGAGTCATTAGCGAACGATTGAACTTATTCATTCAATTGAACTAGAAATCGCAGCTCTAGCCAATTGTGATTTGTGCGCCGTTTTTTGTTTTTGCATGCATTGGATTGCCGCGTTGTGCAACACTGAACTCATATGCGGCACATAGCGACAGTCACACAAACACCAACACACATAACATACATATGCTACATGCATGTATGTATGTATGCGCATATGCATATAAGGCGTGTGTAAAAGTGCCAAAAAAAAGAAGGCAGCAGCTAATCAATGCCAGCAACATTTACGTTGTTAATTACACACACATGCATACGTATGCTCGTTACGCTATTGAAGCGGCCACAGCAGCAGCAACTTTACGTCATGCAGTGGACGACGACGGCTGCGGCTCCCACACAGACAAATACACACATACACACACACTCACATGCATGCATGCAGGCAGGCATCAGGGCTTTTAGGTACACACGGACGGACACACGCGGAAATGTAATTGAAATTTTGCAAGCGCTGCTGCTGCCGCTGCTGCCACTACTGGCGTTGCAGCCAACGTCAACATTTAATTTACACTCACCTCGGCACACTTGCTGATCTGAACACACACGCTGTTAATCTGTTACTATTTAATAGCACATTCCATAAAATTAGTTAAAAAAGTTTTCTTTATATTTTTGGAATAAATCACAACTAGTTATCACAAGACTGTGTTCGAAATGAAATAAAATTTACAAAGCGACCAGATGTCAACAACAGAATTTTTAGTTCACAGCCTGCTTCGCCATTGTTTTTTGCTGCCAGCCAATAAGAGTGCGTTGTTTAACACTAGTGTTGTCCGTTAGAATTTATCAAATTTGAAAGTTTCACTGCACATAAGTTGCATTTATATGTAGACCTCTTTTTCTTTGCAAATTCTAAGCATTTATTATACTCATTTTATTTATTTACCCGACAGTTAAGTATAGCTCTCTGAGGGCACAACAGCTGCTTGTCGCAGTCTAGTATGGTGTTTGATGGAGAGATAGAGATGGGCGGCTCATTAAAATGAACCTGTTCGCCAAAGTGAGCAATGTTTTTAGCCAAGTCTAGTATTTTTTGTTGTGGCAAGTGCATTAGATATCGATAGGCCGATACATCTAGCTAATTAACCCTGTGTACGTGTTTGTTTGTGGTGGTTGCAATAGATTTGTTTGTGCGTAGAAAGCGTAAATTATTGCAACGAAAAACGGAAAACGCAAAATATAAATAATAACAACACAACCAAAACAGTGTGCAACTTGCAAACACAATTTGGTAAGTGCGCGCTGCAGTGCACCAAGTGTCATTCGAATATAATTGATATACATATATATATCTATACATATATTGGGGCAGCAGCAGAATGGACATCATGGACATACAAGCTGTCGAATCGAAGCTAAGTGACGTCACAGTGACACCAATACCACGCTCGCAAGTACAAAACTTTTACAACTATCAACAGCAACGCGAACAGCGCGAGCAGCAGCCCCAAATACAAATATCCGCAATACATCATTCGCGCGGCAACAGCGGTAGCTCTGCTGGCAACAACAACATGAGCGCCACAGACTACACTGGCAACAGCGGCGGCGGCGGCGGCGGCGGTGGCAGCAGCAAACGTGAGCGCAACAGCGCACAGAGCAGCAGCAGCGCAGCGGCCTCAGCAGCCGCCGCAGCGGCCGTCGCTGCACTGCAGTATTCGCCACAGTTTCTGCAAGCGCAGTTGGCGCTGCTACAGCAGCAGTCAAACACAACTGCCACACCGTCAGCATCCGCAGCAGCAGCGGCGGCAGCGCTGTCGCTGGCCAACATTGCAGCCGCCTCGAATGGGGCCGGTCGCAACGCGGGCGGCGGCAGCAGCAGCAGCAACAATGGCAATGCCAGCAACAGCGCCAACAGCAGCATTAATAACATTGGCTTGAATCTCACACAGTCGCAGCTCAAGTACCCGCCACCGTCGACCTCGCCGCTGATTGTCACCACACAGACGTCGGCGAACATAACGACACCGCTGACCTCTACTGCCAATCTGCCGACGGTGGGCAGCCTGGCCACCGGCAACGGGCTGAGCAAGTACGCCCAGCTGCTGGCCGTCATTGAGGAAATGGGCCGGGATATACGGCCCACATATACGGGCTCACGCAGCTCAACGGAGCGGCTGAAGCGTGGCATTGTCCATGCCCGCATCCTGGTACGTGAGTGCCTCATGGAAACGGAGCGTGCGGCGCGCCAATGAGAGGAGGAGTGCGGCACGACGCATCAAACGTCGCCGGATTAAGACCAATACTACACTACACTACGGCACATAAATATATGTGCATTTGGGCATGGGCATGGTGAAAAATATAGCAATGAAGTGTGGCCAGGCTCTTTCAAATAAACATATAGTCAGTATTCACAGTTATTTGGAGTTCAGCCACAAAATGATGTTGATAAACAGCAATTGAATATTGTACAATGATAATGTAATGGAAATTTTCAGATTATTGCTTAGTGTTTTTTATAATATTGAGAGGCCTATTCGAAATGTCATAGAAACTTAGTTTTATTATTGGAGTTTTTTAGCAATTTTGGCAGGTATAAAAGCTTAAATAAGTTATGTATAACTTTGGTTGTGTGAAAAGCAATTTAATCTAAATTTTATATGTTAGTTTTGTATAATGTTTGAATTTATCAATCGGTTTTGAACGAGCTGGCATTCAATTAAGTAACAGAATGTTTTGTTCTAATGCTCGAAAAATTGTTGGCTTAGAAACATGTGACAACTAAATAGTAATTAAATCCATATTTTGACTAAAATATACTTAAAGGCTATCGTTAGGAAATGCAATTGTTGCGTGATAAACAAAACTCCTTAAATCAATGCAAGATATTTGATATATTTTACAAAAAGAAAAAAAAAACACATACCAAATATGTCGCATCGAATCGAAAACGTTTGGAAGAACTTCAAAAAGCAAAAACTGTGTGCTAGAATATTGCACGGTTAAGATGCAAGTTGCACGTGAATTTCATCGTTTAACAAGCGATTAAATGTTACATGTAAAAGAGCTTGTGAAACAGTCGGAAACTATTTCTAAAAATCGCAATATTTTAAGCTGTCGTAGTATAATAACTGCTTTGTAAACTATATATTGTTTTAAAACGCACACAAAATGTCCACACAATTGTCAAATTGTATCAGTTATGTTTAATTTCGCTATGCCAGCACAAGTAACGAGTAAAAGTAACGAGTAACGAGTGGCGAGTGGCGGCTAACGAATTCATGAACTATTTAAGCTCTAATTTTAATTATTATATTATATTTCAATTATTACACAATAGTAAAATGATATCAAGAGCTTTTTGTTCTTATATATTTCTACTTATCTTTTTGTTGCTTTCTGTAATTTTGTTTAGTTTTGAGACACGCTATAAAACTGGCAATTTGTCGCCGGACCATAGTTAAAAATGTTTAGACTAGCTCAGGTTATACAAATTATATACATCGTATAATATATATATTATATGTGTACTTATATTGCATCCAAGTTTGTATACAATTATGAAGCGGGACAGCTTTTTACATACATATATACATATACATGAATATATATATATATGTACATGTACTAGTCTATAAGTCTAGGTTAAGTTGCACCTGCAATTACTGTGTGTATGTGTGTGTGTGTGTGTGTGTGTGTGTGTGTGTGTGTGTGTGTGTGTGTGTGTTCCAAACGTTGATGTTGTACAGCTTTAAGTAGCACACTGCTCCCAATCACACGATACATATGTATACCATATTCTATGTAGTATATATATATATATATGTTCTATATATGTACACACTCAGAACAAATTGCATAGAATTCTCGTTGCTGGCAATCAAGTGACGTGTATAGAAAGCTGTGCAGTTATTTTAGACAACTATACAAACACTTATATATATATATATATATCTATATGTATATAATATATGCATGCATATACATACTATACATGTATACATTTATATATAGCATATAAATTTGTTATATAAAGGTCTTCTACCTTCATATATACACACATATGTATATATATACCTATATATACATATATACTAGCATATGGCTAAGTTCAAGCATGTATACCAAACCAAAATCGAATAAAGAGATATCTATGTATTTTGGTTTTCTAAAGTAATAACCAATCTATTCATATTTACCTTGGGTTGTCGTTTGTTCTTAACACTTTTTCAACACACGAACTTTTCACTTTTTTCAAACTTTCACTTTATACTACAAATTTTCTATCTGATTCGTTTCTGTTGACTTTTATATAGTACTGGTGCCTGTCACATCAAATTCGTTTTCATTATACTTTTTGGCAGCTTTTGCCTGCCAACTTTGATCGAAATGGGAAACGGGAAGTGAAACCTTAAAGGGTTCCAAGGGTTCTAAGGATATTATATCACTACAGATCGTAGTTTGAAATTCGCAGTTGGGAAGAGAGACGTTTAGTTAATTTAAGGCACTATGCAGGCACATTTCAATTTATAAAATACATATATAGCATATAAATCTATTATATAGAGGTGTTCTACCCTTACACTATATAAGTATGTACGAGTACACCAGAAAACACCCTTCCATTCTCTTAGTTTTACAGCTATCGAGATGAAACTTGTCAAAGACCCTTCTTTTTGCTACAGACAGTACATAAGTCGGTACCAGTTGGATCGAACAACTATAACATATAGTTATAGGAACAGTCGGTTGATGATTGAATTGTATGCAAACTTTTCCATTTATATGAATTTGTTGTCCCAATTCAACAAATCGAAGCTTCATTATGTTTTGTACAGACTGACCAAATGTAGTACAAATCGAACTACTATATCTAATAGCTGCCATAGGAACAATCCGATGAAAAATGAGTTTTTGTATGATAAAGTTATTGGTTTACGACTTTAATCATAATTTATATAGTTTACTTTAATTTAACTATAATAGGACCATGTTATTATGTAGCTGTCATAGGAACAATCGGATGAAAATTGACTTTTTGTATTGAAAACATATATATTAGATATGCCGAAGAAATACCTTGTTTCCTGTCTTAACCTGCCTGAGAAAGAGAAACTTACAATACTGCACTGCCCCTAGACACTGCCTTTCCCCAGAAAACAACAATCAATTACCATGATAAAAAAATATATATATTCTCACAAAATCGTATTTAGAGATATATATAAAGGTATTTTGGTTTTCTAATGCAAGAACAGATGATTCCGCACTTACCTTCGATCAGTTTTCCTTCGACACCTTTAAATACGCGAATTTATCACTATTTTGAAAACTTTCACTTTATACTACAAATTTTCTATCTGGTTTTTTTTGTTTTCTTTTGACTTTTATTTAGCACTGTGCTTTTCACATAATATTATATTATTTGACTTATGCTTTTGACAGACAACTCATGGCAATTTTGGAGCACAATCGAAATAGGGGCAGCAAGCGGGATAGGGTTTCGTAAGATCCTGTAATTTTGTACACTTATCCATGGTGGCCACACTGCCGCACCTGTCAATAGATTATATCGATATGGATGTGTGTGTTGAAATTTGCTCGTCTCACTTACGATCTGCCTATCAATACACCGGGTGCATTGCAGGTGTACAGATCGCAGCTACCTGGCGGCTGATAGCTCTCACCCGTCTTCAAATTAAGGGGACAGTCCAAAGTAAGAGCTTGATAGGATTGGGCACTCTGCACCAGGACACAGAGCACAAGTCCCAACGGTTTCATCCTTTTCCCAATGTTCCTAAGTCGACAATCTGATCTTAAGTGAGTTGTCAGTTTCTTCAACGTTTTCTCTGGATCAGTAATGAGACGTGGACCGGAACTAAAACTGAAACACATTGATTCGTTGTTTTTTTTAATGTAAGTTTTGATCTAACCATAGCTTATTTAACTATCATCCGATGCGAAAAATTTTATATACGAGTACACTTTCTTCTTTCTTCTTTGTTACCAGATTGATCGGGATATACAGATCTTAACTGTGTAGTAATCTTGTTTTTGGTATCATAATACTATTTAAATAAGGGTGTGAAAGATATAGTATAAAAGGTTGTCTTTTTATTTTACACATATTTAAAAAAAAAAAAAAACTTTCTTTACTCTAGAAAGCAGGGTTTTCACGTATATCATAGTACGGGTATATTAGGAAATTTCATTGGGGCAGACGCGGGTGGCACAGCAATCCGGATAGGGTAGTGAGAAATCGGGTTCCGTGAAGTGACAGTCATTTGCTAGTTGCATTCGATCACAGCTGTGGGAAAACAAGACAATTAGTCAGAGTTACTTATACTATAGTTGGGAGTATTGAAGCTAAAGTATCGTTGTTTGTACTGTTGATAGTTAGACACCTTTAATTAATCAGATTGAAAACTTAGTTCTTTAGAAATAACAAGCACGACTGCAACTATTATCGACACCCTTGAAGGTAGTGCAACCAAATTCGGTACAAATATTGCTGTATATATTCATTTGATAAAGCGTTTATATCTCTAATGGACTTACTGCTTGATCATGAGCACATAATCTTCACGGCAATGAACTTGAGCGCAAAAATCCAACTGATTTACCGGAAAGACGGTGTCATTCCGTGGTACGGCCAGCTTCAGTTCTTCATAGTAGCAGTGCTCGCTTAGCGCTTGAAAAGAGTAGAATATAGATAAGTTAGGATTGTATAGTTTTTGGGTAGAGCTAGAAAACCAACAATTTTGTGGTACTTACTGGGATGCTGGGTGTTGCCACGGTACTGTGTGCTGAAGCCAAGCACATGGGGTGCCTGCATGGAGCAGAGGCTGAGCAGAGCTAACCAAATTCCCAGAACGCATTTAGGCATTTTGACTTCCGTTTGAGCTATCGTATGGGGCTGATCTAGCTTATAAGGCAACAGATGTGACACTGGCAACTCGGTTATCAGCTCTACCGAACTCAGTTTGTCTGTTCTCAGCTGTATGCGTAACACTTGAAATATAATATAGAAAGAATACTCAGCGCGGTTCGTGAATTTCAAGGGGCTTATTGAGTTTCTCAAGTGTTTGCATATACTGTTGAATTACTTACAATAATTCTAACACAATGGTGAATAAATCGGGGTTATCGGGAATAACCTGGTGATCTAGCATTGTGTTTACATTTCCAATACGATTAACGTACTCACGATTCTAGATTTAAGTATTACCTAATCGGTAGGGCATAGAGATTTCGTTAAAATCAATCATTTGTTTTCTCCCTTAATTATTGTTGATTAACGCCAAAAACAAACAACAGTTACATACAGACTCGCGATGATTATAAGTAATTATTATTTTCAATGCACAATGCAGGTGATAAATGATGACTGAGCAGTCACCATAACTTATACTCGTAACTCACCTACGAACGCTTATTCAAAGTGTTTTTTATTTATTTGATTTCGAGTGCTTCCCCGTAAGACTAATTAATGATTGTCCTATGTCAAGGATAGCAAATAGCCTAAATAAATATTAAGTATTTAGTCTCCTTGCCTATATACGCCTTTGAAATACTCTTTTTTGTTCCCTGTACCCATAGAATGGGTAAAAAGGGGGGAACTAAATTTGTGCAAATGTTTGTAACAGGCAGAAGGAGACTTCTCCCATCCTATAAAGTATATATATAACTGATCAGTATCTCTGCAACTATAAGAGCTAGAGACAAATATCTCTCCCCGTTCCCCCGCAATTCGATTAAAACGATTTATACCAAAATCTTTAAGGATATAGCTTTGGAACTTGGTACGTATAATACTTTGGATACTTTTAATCTACTGTCCAAATTTCAAGTCGATCGGATAATAAACGCGGAAGTTATTCACGAAGGAAGATTCAGTGTTCAGCGCGGGGAGGAAGAAGAAGCGCAGCCACCACTTTAAATGTGTGTGTGCGTCTTTGTGTATGTGTGTGTGTATGTGTAAGTGTACGAAGATGCGATCGACATTTTTTGACCTGGGAACAGGGAGTTTTGTAATCGGGTATACTCGACTTTAGCATTCTTACTTGTTTAACACTGTGAATCGTTCTTTAAAGTAGAACATCATATATTTAAATCAGCATAGTAGTATGCCATTGATTTTTCGTTTTAGGCTTATTACAAATACTACCTATAATTATCTAAAGGATCTTCCTGACTTGAGTCGACTTTAAACATGTTCTTAGGCTGATTTGAACTGGTTTTGCTTTGGTTATATATCCAATACCATTATTTTAGCCCACATACCAAATTTCATTATTATATCTAGTAAAATTCCTATGGTACTCATAAAAGTAAGTTTTATGTGAGTTTCCTTGATAATCACAAAATATAGAGAGTTTCTTGTGGAGTGTGTTTGTAAATATCATAAGGGGTTTTCTTTCTTAAGCTTTACAAATACTTGTTATTCCTTTTTATGTTTTTATGCATAATGCAAAATCAATATTCGAAATGCAAGGCTAAGAGAAGAGCTGCTTAATGCAAATGCAATTAATTCTCGCATTTGCTTTTGGATATCTTGGTAAATTTGGTTTGCCGAAAATAAAAAAAGCAAAAGTCGGTTTATTTACTGATCAAGTTGCAGCGCTGTAACCTTGCCACAGTTTTCTGAACCGGGTCAGCAGCAGTGATGCAATTTTGGCCTTTTTTTTGTATACCCTCCATAGGGTATTTTAATTAGATCACGAAATGGGGTCTTTCATTCCGACCCTATAAAGTGTATAGTATATTCTTGTTCTAGCGATGTCTGTTTCTACGTAAATTAAGAACTATCTTGATTAAACTTGGCACAGATGCTTCCTTCTGCTTCAGGCATTATATATGATCGAACCACTATAACATACAGCTGGCATATATCATATGGACAATTTTCATATGATAGCTTTCTTGTTTTTCAAGATATCTTAAAGTACAAAGTACAAAGATAACTCAACCAAACTCGGCATATCCAAGCTTCGTTCCACTCCTTAGATGTTTATTAAATTTAATCAAAATCGCAGTACTATATCATACATATAGTTGCCATTGGAACAATAGGATGAAATAATGAGTTTCGGTATGAACAACTTTCTTGTTTTTTTTAAAGTGTTTTATTATACCTTGAATAGGAATCGAAATCCGCTGATTAAATCATATATGATTATTTAGTTAGTTTAAGAAAAATCAGTTTAATAACTTATTAATGGGCTTGTATGAAAAACATTCCCGCAAGACAAATGCATATGTCTATAAATACCCGTATAAATCTAAGAAAATAACTTTTTTTCTCGACTTTTTGTTTTTAGCGGTTTTCCACGTTATAATGTTTTGAGCATCTCTAGTCACGAGCTGTTGACGCCCCCGCGGATTCGGACTCTTGCTCTCAGGGCTGGTGGCTTTTGTGGATGGGCTTAATTAATTTAAACTAGAGCTAAAGCTAAAGCTAAAGCTGAAACTGAAACTGAGGCGTTCGTCAAACAAAAGTCACGACGCACATGCCCCATTTTCAGACACAGATACAGAGGCATTTACAGATACAGATACAGATACAAATTCATACACTTACCGAGTTTCACAATGTTTATTATTAATTTTATATAAAAGCAACAACAATTAATTGTAATTGACTCAGTCGCACGTTCGGCGCTCAAGCAAAAAGTTGCAAATTTCCTTAAAAGAACTCAAGATGATAGTATCCATAAGAATGCAGGGAGTCGGCTATGGGTTCGGAGTGCCGATGTTGCTCCTTCTGGCGCTCCTTTGTGTCGGAGCAGCTGGTGATCTGGGATATCGCGCCAATGCAGTGCATCCAGGTGAGTTATAACATTGAGTGTGTAAATAGTTGGATAGTAACTGTAAAGCTATGCCCAGACTATCCCGGAGAGTGCTACTATGAGGAACTGAAGCAGGCCATACCGAAGTATCAGTCATACAAGCCCATTAATCGCGAGGGCCACTGCAACTCCGTCTATTGCCGGCCGGACTATGTCCTGGAGATTGGCTAGTAAGTATCGTATCGCGTATTGACATTGATTACTATGCCACTTATGGATATTACCATCCAATTTTCCCAGCTGCGGCCGACACAATCTGGTGCCCAACAAAAACTGCAAAATTGCCTCGGATATGCGCCGCACATTTCCTCGCTGTTGTCCCGAGCTGGTCTGCCAGGATACGGAGGAGACCAATGATATCTAGAAATACTTCATATATATCTAAACATCTTACAGCTATTCCTATACATACGAGTACATTTAAATAACCTAAATAAACCTTACTATAACTTGAGTTGCTTTTTGCTTTGAGCTGGTTTCAATAACATTCCCATAACAACTGTCGTAATATCACAAAACCTATCAAGACAATAGCTCCACCTATTTTATCAAAGACCTATAGATAGCTATATCTGTTTTATGCCTGTATACTCATGTCATTGTACTTTTATGTTCAATTCACAAAGATAAATACAATATTGATAATATCAAAGCAAACTATATTAAGTATGAAATCCGAACATCTTTATAAACAAAGAAGTTATTCATGCAACTTATTTCTCGAATTATCTTTCTTGTGGTTCCTTTTGTCCGATTTTGACCAAATTTGGTAAGTTGTAAGCAGTATCCTAGATTGATTTGGTTAGAATATCTTTATAGGCAAAAGAGTTTGACCGATTGTTCCTATGACATCTATATAATATAGTAGTCCGATCTTAATCAATTTTGATGAGCTTGTATAAACTATACCGATACTTTGATTTGGTGAGTCTGGTTACGATTTCTTGAAAAACAAAAGAGTTTTCATATAAAAGCATAATTATCGACCGATCGTTCCTATGGCAGCTATATGTGATATCTGTCCGGCTCTGACGTATGTAATGTCTGCAGCAAAGAGATGAAGTTGTGCCAAGTTTCAATACGATAGCTCTATAACTTAGACTAGTTTTTCTATTCGTAACTGATCTGAAGCTTATTTGATCTACTTAAATATTTTAGAATAAAAAGAAAATAATAGTTGGATTCTAAAAGAAACGTTTATTAACAAAAATCTTTCTATCCATAATTGATATATAGCTCGATCTCTATGAAATTCTCAGAATATATAGAGAATTAGATTCCATAGAAAAGGATAGTTATCTTTCTAGTAGTCTGAAATGATCTTTATCTTATGATTCCTATGAATTTTAGAATATAAGGAAAATAATATTTTGATTCTAAGAGAAATGCTTTCTTAATTGATACTATATATGCGATCTTTATAAAGTTCTCACAATATGTAGAAAATAATAGTTAGATTCTAAGAGAAATGTTTAATATCCAACTCTTTCTATCCTTAATTGATATATGGCTTATGATATCTTTATGAAGTTATCCGAATATATAGAAAATAATAGTTAGGTTCTATTGGAAAAGTTATATTTCTATTCTGAAGTGATTTAAGGTTATGATCTCTATGAAATTCTCAGAATATAAGGAAAATAATAGTTCGATTCTTAGAGAAATGTTTAATATCCAACTCTTTCTATCCTTAATTGATATATAGCTTATGCGATCTCTAAGAAATTCTCCAAATACATCAAAATTATCATACATAAGGTTTCTAGAGCATCTAATACTTTACAATGGCAGAGACAATTGATGAACTTTGATGCAATTAGCTCAATCAGAGCCTGTTGGGGCAGACGTGTAACAGTTTGGGCTGCTAAATGGTGAACAATTATGCAATTAACATGAGAATCGTGATGAATCCAGCTGAATGCAATGGGAATCCGCTACGTTGAAATAGAATCTATGTTTCCCCTTTGAATGTTGAAATGGAAGCGCACTGTCCAGTCGGGATGATCCGATGGAAAAGAGCTGTTTACACATTTGAATTTCGCATTAGAAATTTGAAATTCACACAGCTCAAACAGTCGACAGAGTATAAATAGTAAACTGGTTGAATTGACGGCTTTCAGTCGAACCGAATAATTCCCTGAAAATGCGCAACGTTTCGATATTTCTGCTGGCAACAGTTGCTCTGGTGCTAATGATGTTGTCTGGATCGACAGAGGGCGGTGAGTGTGTGTTTACTGAGAACATACAGTTTATAGTATCCATATATTTATACTATTTAGCTGCATCCAGCGAGCCAGTTTGCAGCTATCGCAATTCGGAGGACGAGACCATATTTCTTAAGTATTTGCCGCTGCTGAAGAAGGGGCAGGACTATGTTGATTTTGGAAAGGATGGCAAGTGCCTGAAACGTGCCATCTGCACAGATACATTCAAGACGATCGTCGAGGAGTATGTGCTCCAACTATAACTATATACATATATATTCAACCTGCTCCATTATCCTTACAGCTGCGCCCAGCACAAAGTCAATTGCGTCAACAAACAACGCTACACGGGCGTCTTTCCCGCCTGCTGTGTCAAGTGCCCCTAATGGAGCTGATATTGGAACTACACAGTTACATATAATACACTATAATTCGGATTACAAATGCTATATACAACGATCTAAAATCAGGTTTCAAAACATCATATACTCTGCTGATTATTTCGCATAACCCTTTGCAATTTGACCTTCCCGTTTACGTATTCTCTTGGAATCTTTCTCAATCTTATATCGATATACAGTCAAGTCTATTTTTGTGTACAAGTTAAAAGCTGAAAAGTGCTTATGATACCACGGAAATCATATAATTCATTTAAAACAGTTAACTACAACAAATTTCCTTTAAAAAAATGCATATTCAAATAAATGATCTTCCTGAATTGAGGATGGGAATACAGCATATTACTTTTGTTTACACTGCAAGCGAATTCGGAATTCGAGATAGTTAACAATTTAGAATCCAAACTAGGTAAATAACAATTCTTCGTATTCATTTTAATTTCTTATTTTTTTCTTTGGCCTTAGTTAACAATTCCAAGTTCTCCACTTTAAATTATAGTTTGAAATACAAGTTCACAACTATTGAAATCCTGACACTCGAAACGAAACAGTTTGAATCGAAATCGGGCAAACAGGCACCAGATACTATATACACGTAAGAACATATGTATTTTGGTGGCAGTACAAACAAATAAATAACAATTATACTTCATATTCACAATAATATTCAGTTGTTTCTCTTTTTTTTATTTTTTATTTATTTCTCTTATTTTTTTAATATAGGTTTTCCCACATAGCTGTGTTGCTTCTGCTGTAATTGTGTTACATTTCTTAGAGCTTCCCATTTCATTTACTCTAATCCAAATTGTTTGCAACTTGGAAATGTGTTGCCATTTAAATATTAAGTCGAAATTCTTACGCAAACCTCATGCCGGACAGGTACCGAGGTTTTGAAAAAAAAAAGTCAAAAAAAAATTGTACTTTTACATATTAATAATAGCTTGGGCAACTTGAATTAGAGAGGTGAATGTGTTGTGTTGTGTGGTGAGTGTGTTTTGTGTGTGTGTATGTGTGTGGTGTGTGTGAGTGTCAGCTCTAAGGTTCATCGTTGTTGTTCTTGCTGTGTTTTCACCCTGCGGTCGGTTTTCTTTGTTTTTTTTGTTTATGTTTCTGTAGATTTTACTTTCTGATTTTAACTAATTATAGATCCTCATCCTCATCCGGCAAGGCGGTTGCCTGCGCCTCCTGCAAATCGCGCTCAATTTGCAACTGCCAGTCTTTGTCCATTTTGACCTCCGGTGGCAGCAGCGCCGGCATTGCCACAAACTCAAGATTGGGATCACCGACCAGCTTGCGGGCCACCCAAAGGAATGGTTTCTCGAAATTGTAATTCGATTTTGCAGAAATATCATAGTACTGCGGCAAAAAGAAACGAAAAGATAGGTTAGCAACAATTTTAAAACAAAAGAGTGGAAAGAACTAACTAACTAAGCATTACTTCGCAATAGTTTGAATGCAAAGTAAGATTTTCATGCAAGAAAGTATTACCCGCATATACATGTAGAATAGGAACAGTATTATAAAGAGTGCTGAACAGTCTTGTCTTTCTATGTTTTCTACAAGATTTATAATCAAATCCTACATGGTATTTATGATTTCGTTATTACCTTAAAATGTTTTTGGTATGGAATTCACGCTTTCTGCACTTTGCAAGAAAAATCAATTTAGGAAAGTATTTCAAAAAGCTCCCCCAGAGAACGGGACAAAGTCTGCTTTATAAGCAAACTAAATGTCTCCAAGAATATTTCATTTGATTGGTTAATGGAATGGAACTTTTAGAGTTTGGCTAGAAAATAATTCGTTCACAAATGTGCGAAATATGTTTCTGGGTTGCAACATATTACCCTTTTATTGTTTACCGTGTACTGTTTCTCTCTCGTCGCCCTCTCTCTCTCTCTGTCTAGCTCTCTTTTCGTTGTGTCCTTGTCTAATTCATTGTTGATGCTTTCCGTTGGAACATTCTGGAACTGGCTTGGAACTCACCTGCAAATTTTTCTTTCGGTGAAACACAATGCTTTTGGCCTTGACCTTGCGATCCTTAATGTCCACTTTATTGCCACAGAGCACAATGGGGATATTTTCGCAGACGCGAACCAAATCACGATGCCAGTTGGGCACATTCTTGTACGTGACACGCGATGTTACATCGAACATAATGACGGCGCATTGTCCTTGAATGTAGTAGCCATCTCGTAGGCCGCCAAATTTCTCCTGTCCAGCTGTATCCCATACGTTGAAACGGATGGCGCCACGATTGGTATGGAATATCAATGGATGCACCTCAACGCCGAGTGTGGCAACATATTTCTTCTCAAATTCACCGGTCATGTGACGTTTAACAAATGTCGTCTTGCCCGTGCCACCATCGCCGACCAGCACGCACTTGAATGTGGGCATATCCTGTCCTTCCTGAGCCATGACTTCTTCTGTTCCTTTTATGCGTTGCGAGGTTAATGCGACGTTTCAAAGTTGCTTTCCCTATGCCGAATCGCTGCTGGTGTGAACAGAACAATTTTCAATTATTTTCAAGAAATTATTTGTATGTAAATTTGTATGTATGTACGATGTGACGTTTTAGATAAAAGTGTAGATTTGTTGTGCCTTTGTGCTTTTTTGTGCCTGGAGGCTGAGATGTTTAATGTGAGACGGGCGCACTGCGAATGCTGTCAGCGCAAGCAGCGCAAAAGAAACGAAAGGTAAAGGTCAAAGTAGAATAGGCAAAGGCAAAGCGCGCCAAAGGACAACAACAGCTGTTGCCACTCTCGCTCTCTCTCTCTATCTATCCCTCTGTCGCTCTCAATCTGTCTGCGAATGAGCAGGCGCAAGACAGCAACGAATGCAAGAGAGCGTTGGTCTCAGTGCAGCTGCTCTCGCTGTGTGTAGCATGCAGGTACCATGCGACGATGTCGTGAGAGGAGGCTGACATATGTATGTATGCACAAATGTATGTACATCTAATTGTTGCTGTTGGCGCATTTATGTAAACTCATATACATATGTATGTACATATGTACATATTATAGTGGAATGGTATTTTCAATATTGTCACAATTTGCAATCCTGATATTTCCTCATTGCGATTAAGAAGCAAACAAAAATCCCTTCACAAATGCAGAGGTAGTAAAAAGTATTCCAAGAGCAACAAAGAAAGGCTTCTTTAGTGAGGAATGTTTAAAAATTCGCGTTGTGTAAATACTTTTGACCACCTCTGTATTTGTGAAGGGATTTTGTCCTGTTTGAAATTTCATACTTTACACAACTTTATAAAGCAAAATTTTAATGTTACCAATAAATTAAATTCAATTAAAATTTGCGTTTGAGAAATAGGAAAAAAGGAAACTTCAGCAATATTATAACTTTCATTTCATGGGTTTTTCCCCGAATTTCTTACAAAATATGTGTAAATCACAGCCAAGGTTTTATTTTTGTCAGTAGAAACACACAAATTCGAATTCTCTGAAATTCGAGTCTTCCAGAAAATCGAATTGATGTTTGTAAATGCGATTTAACGTGAACCTTTGTCTTGTTGCATATAGTTTTAAAAAAAAATATATATATAAGTTACATACATGTATTGCACTGGATTGTTTAGTTTCGTGTACTTATTTTTATTAAATTAAATAAAGTAAAAAAAGATATCTAGTTTATTCTTTAAATATATTCGATTTCGAATAAAAGGATTGCCCAGAAATTAGAATTACCTTTAAAACAAAGTGTTCTTATATGCGAGCGTCTACTGCATAGATTAATTATTTTTAAAACACAATATCTTGGTTTTCTACTTTTGAAACGTCAACCATTTTCCTTATTCGTAGAACGGCAGCGTTAAATTTAAAACTTTTTTTTTTCGTATAGTGAAATCAGTGGCAATTAAGATTTTTAATTTTTAAATACATTGTAAATATAAGACCGAGTGTTTTTGTTAACAAATAAAACTATACGCAAAAAGACAACAAATGTGTACCGTTCAGAGGTTAGGTTAATCTCGACCAATTAAAAAATTCTACTATGGGGGATTTTTGTACAATGTTAAAATATTGAAAGTGTCATTCCAGTGGAATGGAATGCGTTTGCTTAACTGAAATAGCAGCATATGGAGCAAATCTAGCATGTACACACACATACACGAGCGAATATGCACAGAGATAAAAACAACCCTGGGAGTGCGAGCGAGCTGGCTAAATGAATAACGACACAAAACAGCAAGCGGCTGCAGCAGCAGCAGACGCAGCTAAAGCGCGCCAAAATGTTAGCCAAGCCAGGCAAAGAATGCAATGGGCCAAGCGCAATTGCAGCGTCAATTCGAATGAATTACAATAAGCAAATTGATGTGTTTTTTATTAATAAATATAAGCGGCCAACAAATGCTAACACACACACATGTACAGACCCAATTGTCGACGAGACGCACACACAGACGCCAATACACGCGCCACCGTCTGAAAAATGACGCAAATTTTTTTTGCTCGCCAGTTTCATGTTTAACCTCACTTAATTGTTTGGCAAAACTTCATACTTTCAACTTGCCAATTTTCAATTTGCAACGAAATGTTGAAATCTCTGGTTTGAATGTTAATGCCAGCTGTATACATATTTGTATATACAATATATTTATGTTTACATGGCCACAAATAACCGAGGAATGCTGGTCAACACGCGGCGTGGGCAGCGGCACCACGTCGGACGATGCCGGGCAAAATGGAATCTCAAACTGTAAATATGCCGTCTGCAATTCTGGCAATATAATTCGAGACACTGCCACTTGGCGATAAATGTAAAGTTAATACATTACATACATATGTATATATGGACACAATGAAAATGTCTGCAGAAGCAGCCCCGAATTCAGCCGAAAAGTATATCACATTCGGTTAGATCTTGCAAATGTGTCAAATTATGTGGAAGCTGCATTTGTGCAGGCAAGCAGAGTGTAGAATAGTCCTTAGTGAATTTACTTACATGCTGGCTTTGTTTTTGTTTCAACAATTAGCGAGAGCACACAGACTAAAAACGTTCGTTTCAACAGCACGGCACACAAATGAAAAATGGACTGTGGTACCTTGCCTTTATTTCACGCTTTGCAACTCTTTCGTATAGTGCTGACTAGGGATGTAAATATATCGACATATCGATATGTTAACCACTTCTAGTTGATTCGACCAACGAGTACCATTTTTTCAGTTAATGGCTGTGAGAATTTTTAAAGTATTTTTCATGATAGCTTTTATTCAAATCAACTAACGATAAAAATAAGCAAAACCTATTTATTGAGGAGCATTTTCTATATAGTTAAGAAAACAAATTTTGGAATTCATGTTTCATTGCTCTTTAATACATTTATAAGTAAATAATTTCAATTGAAAAATTCGCTGGATCGAATTGGTTATTCATGATGCTGAAGAATATGTATATCTTGGGGTTGTCGGTAAGGTCTCCTTCAATGCGTTACACAATTCGTAACAGCTTTACAAGTGTATAAACAGGACACTTTCCTGTTCGGAAAAATGCAGAGTTGGCAGCACGCTTCACAATTAACGAAAGTATCGATATTTGAACGAACGATGGTCTGACCATCGATTGCTGGCTCGATGCGCAGGCTATTATCGATAATTGAGCAGAACTCGTCAATTGATAAATAGCTAACAATCGATATACCGCTGTTTCGCTTCTTTTTATTTTTTGTTAACATCACTAAATTGCAAGGTTCAACCATAATAGTTAACTGACCTTTTATCAATTAAAATCAACATAAAATTGCCTTCTAAACATAACAAATACAAAGATGTCAACACGTCGCCAGGCCATAACGTTGTATCGCAATTTATTGCGCGAATCAGAAAAACTACCCTCCTACAACTTCAGGTATGATGAAATAACATAACACAAATACCGCAACGCAACAACAATGATGTGTATGTTTCTTCTCTTTTGAACAGAATGTATGCGGTGCGCAAAATACGGGACACATTTCGTGCCAATAGGATGATTAAGGATTTTGAGGAAATCGATCGGCAAGTGGCCAGTGGCAAACAAAATTTGGAAGTGATTCGTCGGCAGGTGAGTTTGTTGGCCTCGTCAGCTGTACGCACATGTGTATGCATGCATGTATGTGTGTGTGTTTGCATTGTATGCATGTGCGTTGTTGCCCCCCTGCCTAATTGTTATCACATCGAGCGCGTCACATTTGACGTCAGCCTTGCGATAGCAGCAACAAATGAAATTCTCCTCTCCTTGCTCTTGCAGGTAATTATCGGTCATCTCTACAAGGCAGATAAGCTGGTTATCGAGCAGAAAAAGACATTGCGGCCATCGGACGACTAGAAACTTGTAGCACCTGTGACATCACTAGCACACACATACACACACACACACACACAACACATACGCAATGGCAACGGGGCGGCCAAAAACTAGAAAGACTTCGTTATATTTGATATATATATATATATATATATATATATATGCATAAACGTATATATTTGCTTTTAGCTCTTGTTATATTTGTTACGTCGTTTCATTTGTCGTCAGTTAGCCGCCAAAGCAAAGAAACCAATCAATCAATCAATCCCGATTGTAGCATAAAATCAAATAATAAACACACCAGTTAATTAATATATTAATGTTTACTATGAAATTATATACCTATCGTACATATTTTAATTGAATATTGTATAATTAGTTACAACTGCAGAAGTACTCGAAAATAGAATGATAACAAAATACAATGGTACACTGAAACTGCACTCACACGAGTTTTCAATCGTTATTTTTATATCATTGCTGGGTGTACTAGAATCTTGTCACGAACTGTGTAACGGGGGGAAAAACGTTTACAATTTCATCATGTAAATTGTATATATTCTTGATCAGCTTGTATAGAAACTAGAATCTAACTATCAAGCACAGTGGCTGCTCTTTGTCGAGGCTGTACATATTTTAGAATACGCCGGATCGGATCACTATAACATATGTATGCAAAAGTACTTTGTTTATGAAGATATTTGAACCAAACTCATCAAATCGAAGCTGCATTATGTTTTTTACAGACTGAACAAATTTGGTACAAATCGAACTACTATATCTAATAGCTGCCATAGGAACAATCGGATGGAAAATCTGTTTTTGTATGAAAAACTTTATTGTTTCAACAATTGGGAATTTTATTTTATTTTGATTTAATTTTTCTTCAAATTTGACTATATTATGATAGGAACGAATGTTGAGTTTTTGCATGAAGAACTTTATCGCCACCAAAGGAACCAAATCAAACAATTGGGGATTGTATAAAAAACACCATTTTAATAACATACATGTTTATGATTACAATCAAAATGTAAGCATGTATATATTTTAAATAGATACAAACATATTGTATAATTAAGTACTGTCACACTAAAGTACTTGAAAACAAAAAAAAATTTTTAAAAGGATAACAGAATACAATTGGACTGCATTTAAGCGAGTTTAAAGCCAGGGCTCACATTTCACTATTGGAAAACATTTATACTCTAAATAATTACAAGGAATGTGAATCTGCAAGCAAGAGTTTGCAGAGGGATCCCGACTGGAAGCGCAGTCCAAGGAAACTGCCAATTGACATGGATTAGGGAATGTGTACAATGGGAGTGCTTTGAGTGTGGTGGAGGGGAGGTGGTGCGGAGGCGCCTAGGCCTGGTAGGTGCTGGCGGATACATTGCCGCCGGTGCCCGTCCAATTGGTGTGATGGAATGTGCCCTCCTCGCCGCTCAGCTCGTAGGTGTGGGCGCCAAAGTAATCGCGCTGGGCCTGCAGCAGATTCGCTGGCAATTTGGCGGTGCGATAGCCATCGTAGAAGCTGAGGGCGGTGGAGAGCGCCGGCACGGGTATGCCCCAGCAGAAGGCATTGGCGACCACCTGGCGCCAGGAGGCCTGGCCCTGATCGATGGCACGCCTGAAGAAGTCATCGAGCAGCAGATTGGAGAGCGCCGGCTGGCGCGTGTACGCGTCCTTGATGTTGCCAAGGAAGACGCTGCGTATGATGCAGCCGCCGCGCCACATGAGCGCAATGCCGCCATAATTCAAGCGCCAATTGTTCTCCTTGGCAGCCTCACGCATCAGCATGAATCCCTGGGCATAGCTGACAATCTTGGCGCAGTAGAGCGCATGCTTAATATCATTCAAGAACTTGGTGGCATCCGCCACCTTCGGCTTGACGGCGGGTCCCTTCAACACCGTGCTGGCATGCACACGCTCATCCTTGAGCGCGGAGAGGCAGCGCGAGAAGACCGCCTCGCCGATGAGCGTAACGGGCACACCATATTGCAGCGCTGCAATTGCCGTCCACTTGCCGGTGCCCTTTTGGCCGGCAGTATCGCGTATGCGCTCCAGTAGATAACCCTTGCAGTCCTTGTACTTGAGTATGTCGCGCGTTATCTCAATCAGAAACGAGTCCAGCTCGGCGCCATTCCATTGGCCAAAGACCTCGGACATTTGGGGCGATGTCAGGCCCATGCTCTGCATTATGTGGTATGCCTCACAGATCAGCTGCATGTCCCCATACTCGATGCCATTGTGCACCATTTTGACAAAGTGACCGGCGCCCCCGTCGCCCACCCACTCGCAGCAGGGCTCGCCATCGGCCTTGGCGCAGATCGCCTGAAAGATGGGCTTGATCAGCGGCCAGGCAGCCGCATGACCGCCCGGCATCAACGAGGGCCCATGCCGTGCCCCCTCCTCCCCGCCGC
Source organism: Hirtodrosophila confusa (assembly GCA_035043065.1). Taxonomy (NCBI): domain Eukaryota; kingdom Metazoa; phylum Arthropoda; class Insecta; order Diptera; family Drosophilidae; genus Hirtodrosophila; species Hirtodrosophila confusa. The sequence goes on along the minus strand of JAWNNI010000242.1, from coordinate 14,303,360 downwards.
TCACTCCAGAACCCACATAGAGCAGTTGGTGCTGCTCCAGTTCCTCGCAGCGACGCGTCGTATCCTGATACTCCGAGTTACCACCATCGATGATCACATCGCCCGGCGAGAGCAGCGGCACCAGCTGACCTATAAAATCATCCACTGCGCTGCCAGCTGTGTGTGTGAAACGAAACAAAACGTAACGTGCGATTAGAGAAGGTTGATTGCATTGAGATGCGCTGCTAGAGATGGACCAGTCCTTGAGCGCAGTATGCTGATCAGTCACAGTGACAACGGTGACTGCGAGTTTCAAATATCAGTGATTGGAACGATATACAGTAATAACAGGTTTTATTTTTCTGTCAGTGTCGATGATTTTGTATTGATTTCTATTGCATTTCACTTCTTACACTCTGTTCCCGGAGGGAAAATTTGGGGAAAACCTGTATCTTCCACATTTTTAAAGCTATACTCACAAAATTTGGCATACAGACTAATGTTGAGACTCCTCACAGATCTGCATTTCCCACCCCCACCCCCACCCAATAGGCAAATGCTATCCCCAAAACACGTTTTACACAGGGGTATATCTCCTACACTTTCATAGCTAGTCACCAAATTTACCATATAGACTAATGTTGGCAAATTATTCTGGACTGGGAACAGAGTATTTTGCTGTCGGGTAACAACTGCAATGTTCTTGTTTAATGTCTAACTATCATAAATTAAAAAGGTTGCCTAAAAATTAAATGAAAATTTGACACGAATTAGAAACCGAGATGTCTCGAAAAAAGTCGCGCCACATTGCTGACGCCAGACGTTGCAAAGTTGGTCAAAGTTGACCTTCAATCAAGGTCAAACCAGTCACCAGTTTCAATGGCAGACTATGAAAAGAACAGATCTTAACCAAAGTATCAAGTACCTGCTGAATAGAGCTTTAATTGTGTGACCTATTGTGAATGTCACGTCTTGAGTATGAGTGTGTAGAGCATATGCTGATAACACAATATACATATATGCACAAGTTTTTATATAAAATTTAAACAAGGCCTTTTTAGCGCCATTTAGCTGCGTATCCAGCCTGAGCAATGTGGAGGTAATGCGATAAGTCGACGGCTGCATATCGAGAAATACGAATGATCGAGAGCCAGGTTATCGTTTGACGCATGTAAACAACAAATGACGTAAATAATATTTAAAAACGAAAGCATTTACGCTCTCACGCTCGCGTGCACACTCTCTCTTCATCTCAGATGCTCTCACGCTGTCATGTTGGGTGCTGCAATGCATTGAACTTTCTAACAGCGGCAAGCACCAACAACAAACACTAAACAACAAAGCTTTGCACATTTTTTGTGCATGACTTTGCTTTGACTTCCACACACACGCACGCACACATAAGGTGATCAGTTCACGCCAGTCACTCCACAATTTACAACTTACCCTTGACCAGCATCATTATTTTGCGTGGCGTTTTCAGCTTGTCGACCATGTCCTTCAATGAATCAGCGCCAATCACTTTAGTGCCTTTGGCCTCGTTGTTTAGAAAGTCTTGGACCTTCGATACGGTGCGATTGTATGCACACACCACAAAGCCCTTCTCGTCCATGTTTAGTATGAGATTTTGGCCCATTACGGCCAGCCCAATGAGTGCAATATCAGCTTTCCTGTATTAACAATAACGTCATAAACAACAACTGCAGCAAGTGTCAAATTTGCTTACCCGCTCATTTTGCTTTTTGTTTTGTATTATTTGTGCTACTTATTGCTTAATGAGAAAAGACTTAATTAGTTGTAAATTTTAGACGTAAAAAACTTGAGTTTTCGCTTCTAGCTTGCCGCTGGCCCTTGTGGCTTGTTGCGTTTGCCGAATGAAACTGCCGCTCGTTTTGCATGGGCAAAACGATAAATGAGAGAACTGCCAAAAAGCTTTTAAAGAGAGGTGAGCGCTCACCTCGCTTGTCGTGCTTTTAGCGTGTCACGAGGAGGCAGCCCGAATCACTAATGTGAAGAGAAATGGTGCACACACGCCTCAAAATATATTTTATAGCTTTACGAAAAATTTAAAAATCCAAAATTCGGAGAAATTAAATATTGTAAAAATCCATATTTTATCTAACAATATGAATTTACTATAATATGTTAAGCAATTACTATAATTTGAAACCAAATAAATCCATTGTGTTTTGGAATTCAGTGCAGAAAATAATTTATATCTAGAATGTTTTAATCGCATTCGAAAATGGAAACTGCCCCCATAGTTTTATGTACATAAAATATTTTTGCGAATATAAGTAATAATATCTTACATATTTGTGCAAAATTAATTGCATATCGATGAATTAAGTCCCAGACATTTGGATAAGTAATCAATTTAACTGCAGCTAACTTTAAGGGATATAAGATTTTCATGCAATAATACAATTTAAGTTTTTGATCAATAGCAAATTAGTGTTGGGCCGTGCCTAAAAAGCTTTCCTTCGCTCTCATCTCTAAAAGCATAGAGCTTTTGCGCGATCAAAACAGAAGCACAAAAACAGCAAGCTTAGCGAAAGCCAAAACACAAAACTTGACACCACCTTGAGCCGCCCTCTAGTCTAGGCCCCACTCATTGAGTAATAAACTTATCACTTTATGGGCCGCAAATATCACGTATCCCCAAAGTTTCATACTTTTGTGCTTAACTGACTAATTGTAGATTATATAGACAGTTCAACTACGTGCTTAGGTTCTAACTGAAAATCACAACATATTATAATAATAATAATAATATTATAAATTACTTTATCGAAAACTATATTTGATTTTGAAGAAAAGCTGAGAATTTAAAGAAAAGTGATTGGTTCTGTTGATAAAGCATATTTTTTACATATTTTATACTTTATGATTAAAAAGGAAATGGATTTTTTTATTTAAGCTATCATCTTTGTATTGGGTTTCAGTCTGCAATTGGAATCGGGCTTTGAATTTCGTTTCCTAGAGTTATTTCCTATCGGCAAGCTCTTTTTCTTCGAGGGACAACTCATTTTACAGCCTGAACTCGTATATCGTCGGGTATATGAGACTAAAGAATATCGGTAAAAATTCCAGATAACCAAAAAAATAATTAGTTAAGCAGGGATTACACACATTTATTATAGACTTTACACTTTATGATTACAAAAAAAAAAGAAGGATTATTATTCGGAAATAGCTGAAACTAATTAAGCATTTTGTAGGGATTCAGTATGCCATTGGGATCAAACATTTGCTTTAAGTTCCGCATCCAGTCGATGGCGACCGGATCCTTGGAATAATGCAGATAGTTCTTCTTGAGAAATCCGATACCATGCTCGGCACTGATGCTGCCCTTCAGCTTGGACGTGTACTCGTAGACGAAGGGCTCGACGCGCTTGTAGATATCATCGTTGAACCGCTCACAGGACACATTCAAATGCAGATTGGAGTCCCCCAGATGGCCATAGCCGCAAACGGCGTCGGCCAGGGGACCGCAACGCTCCCGCATCACATCCACAATGCCGTAAAAGTCACGGAGGGGCAGCGAGATGTCGTACTTGAAGCAGAACGTCTTCTCGATGAGGCCCAGCGGTACCATTTCCCTTATTTTCCAGATCTCCTGCACCTTGCCGGAATCGCCAGTTACGGTGCCATCGAGAATCTCGCCCCTCTCCATCCCAAGGCTGAGGAACTGGTTGATCTTCTCCTCATCGTGAGCTGCATTGCTGCCCGAGGTTTCGATCAGCATATAGAACGGATAGCCAGTTATGGGGGATCTGTTGTAAAGAATTACAGATTAGCAGAGCTATGGTATACTAGCAGAAAACGAGCTAAATGGTTAGATCCAAATTATAGATCTATTAATTGATATGGTTGTATAGATAACGTAGATTTCAATCGATGGTATCAATAAGATGGATAGATAATTATATGGAGCTATGGATAGCATGGAGAGTTTATATTATATGATAGTAGATTTCAAGCAATGGTATACTAGATAGATAGATAGATAGATAGATAGAAAGATGGATAGAGAATTATATAGAGCCATGGATAGCAACGATAGTTTCTATTATATGAACCAATTGGAAGCCTTACATTTGAATCTTACCATTGAATGAATGAATAGTTTGTTATAGTTTATTCTATATGTATACTATTGATCGTTTTCCAGCTGAAATCTATACTCACTTCAGAAACTTGAACTGCGTCATCGCCGTGTTGAAGGCCAGCTCGTCAATTAGCTCGCAGGAGCTAAGAATTTCGCCCAGATTGCGCTTGGCGCTCAAAAAAGTCTTCAGGACATCGTCAAAGGAATTGAGGCCAATGAAGGCGACATTCACGGCCTTGGAGGCATGTGGACAGAGCATGGATAGCTTGGTGATAATGCCCAATGTGCCCTCGGAGCCGATAAACATATGCTTCATGTGGTAGCCGGTGTTGTCCTTCTTGAAATTGGACATGAGATCGAGCACCTGGCCATTGGCCAACACTGCTTCCACGCCCAGGACGGAGCCATGGAGATTGCCATACCGCACAACACGCACTCCACCCGCATTGGTGGACACATTGCCGCCAATATGACAGCTGCCCTTGGCCCCCAGGTCCAGTGGCACCGTCAGACCGACCTCACGGGCGCGCTGATCAAAGTTCTCCAATATGCAGCCCGCCTCCACCACGGCAATGCCGGTCTGCTCATCGACCGACAGTATCTTGTTGAGCCGCTGCAGCGATAATACAATCTCATCACAAATGGGAACCGAACCACCCACCAATCCCGTGTTGCCGCCCTGTGGCACCACCGCCAGACGGCGCTCGTTGCAGTGCCGCAGAATGGCGGCCACCTCCTCGGTACTGCCCGGCTTCAACACCAGTTTGCTGTTCCCTGCAAATTCGACGAATTTCAGATGGATGAGTAAGGATTTCCGATTATGAAAAACTTCTAAGAGTGCAACAACCTTTTGTTAAATTGAGATACTTTACAAAAATATACTTTTAACTAACTACAAATATAGTATCTATGTCCATCTACTTGTCTAGTATCTCAGTCTTATCATTAGGAAACTATAATCCGAAAAGATTCAAGCAAGTAATACTAATGGGAAGGAATTCACACAGGATACTCACTGGTCTCTTAAAGGAACCCTGTAGACTGAGATGTTACTTTAGTAAACTGAGCAACAAGACATGCTGATTTTGGGAACTTTAGGATCCTCATTGCACATACTAAGAGAATGCACTGCCCTAGTTATAAGAAAGTATAGGCTTCAGGAAATAAATGGATAATAATAGAAATCCTTAATCGAGCTGATTAAGGCTCAGAAGGGGTACAATAGATCTTATAGGAGCACTATATAATATAAAATAGCTGACATAGAAACGATCGGTTAAAAATCGAGTTGTATGAACGACTTTTTGTTGTTCTTATTGAGAACATCCTTGACTTTAGCCAGACTTTAACCAGCGTCAACTGTACATGTAAAATATCATCCGACAGGACATGATATTGCTTCAGAGATGCCTTGCCTCTATATATATATATATTCTTAAATATTGGCTTTGAAATACCAGATGTCTTGTGTTAATAATGTGAAATATATTAGGACTGTTTCCATTTTCTATTATAGCAAGAAATGTGGGAATTTTGTAAATTTCCCGATGTGAGCTCACTTACCGCGTATGCGCTTCAGAAAGCAAATGTTATAGCCATCCAGATCCTCGGTGAGCACATGATTTTTGCCCAGGAGCTGCTCAAAGTGGGCCACATCCTTGTCGTTGAGTTCAGCGTAATTGCCGCGCTGGACATTGTCTGAGATCTGTACAGAAAGGAAGTGTTTATGTATTCGATTCTTCAGTAAAGGTTATAGTCCTAATAAAGTTGGCTTTCGCTAATTTAGTCTTATATCTTTATAAGGAATATAGCATTAATTAGCCTCTATGTTGGGGTACAGCTGAAGATGGGTAAGGAAAAGATGGAAGTATGGTCTTAGACTTGCTTATTTGCAAGATGTAAAGATGTCAAAAGTAAGGATGGAACTAGGGAGTGATACTTGCATATTGAGGAGAGAAGTCTCCATATAGTTTTGTTTGTTTTAAGCCGCCTAGAGTAGCTAGTTACATTCCCGAATGGTTTCAAGTGAGAGTCTCAAATATTTCTAAAAGCTTAGAAGTTAATATTAATTTTTAATCGGACAAAATTACTACTAAAGAGTGTTCGATCTTTGAATATAGCTAAACTTTCCCTTGGTGCCTCAATTCTGTTTGAGTTCTATTGTTTTGCAGAGTTAAAAAGTTGAATTCCCATTCATCTCGCTGTGCGCAACTGTACATAGCGGTACTTTGTGCAACCACCATTTGCAAAGCGTTGCAGCGTGCACTGCGATTGGGCCAGGACGCCACAAAGGCAACTCACCACAGAGCCAACTCTCTCACTCTCTCTCTTGCTCTTTCCCCTTCTTTCTCTCTCCCTCCCGCTTACCTGAGTCAGTTGCGGCAGTGGCGCTGCGCTGCTCGCCAGCATGCGCACCGTGGTGTTACGTGGTGTGCGTGTGTGTGTGTGTGTGGCATGCCTCAAGGTGGCCGCGGTTGCAAATCTGCGCAGTTGCAAGAGCCGCTGAAAACGCATGGTGGTTGTTACTAGGTTGAGGGGAGCGTGCGGCAAGTGTAAAAGTTATTGGTGCAAGTCAAAGTTCTTCCTCCTTTTCTATAAAGATGCAATCATACAATCCCACATTTAGAATCGGAGTCTCATATACATATATATTATAGATTATACTTATATACCAATCTCAGACCATCCAAGGATAAAAATCACACGAGACTTGAGACTTGAGGAAAAAATAACAATAGGGACGAATTTGCTCAGGATGAACAAATCTTGGCACTCTATAAACTGTGGTTATATACCAACATATAATCCGAGTTTGGTTGCTTTAGCTTCAAGGGGCACTCTTTTTTCCTTTGGGAATAAAAATACTCTCCTAAAACATTGAGGTTCTTAAGAATCTAAGACATGCTTATAAATAAAAGGGAGGGAATACATATATTTTGAAGTATCTTATATTATATTGATTAGAAATGTTTTAAAGATGAACTTCTGGTGATTGAAAGAAACAGTGCAGTTTCATAAGGTCAAAACAAAAGTCAAGATAACTTGTATTTAGCAATATTATAAAGACAGAGCTCAGTACGGAATCCTCCTAGATAGTCTTATATCTAATTTCTTACCAGTTTCAGCAAGTAACCAACTGCTTTTCACCGATTCAAGTCGTTATCGATGCACAGCACAGACGACACTGATAGGAAACCAAGGGAAGTGAGTGCTTATGAGCTCTCTGGGGGCACTATCAGTTCAAGATTCTCGGTTTTTTATGTGTGTCTACAAGAGTTGCATCGAATCGTTCAAAGTAGTTCGATTGAACTATTCAATAAGTCAGATTATCATTCATTATTCGTTCGTTTTGCTGGTTTGAGTCCAATAATTAATAGTTTTAATCATTTGTTTGATATATTATAAGGAACTATAATCTGATTCAATTGAGTAGAAAGAATTTTTATTGAACTCAATAAGTATGACATATTTACTCCCTGTACCCATAAAATGGGTAAAAAGGGGGTATTGGATTTGTGCAAAAGTATGTAACAGGCAGAAGGAGACATCTCCGACCCTATAAAGTATATATATTCTTGATCAGTATCAAAAGAGATTTTGATTTGGCCATGTCCGTCTGTCTGTCCGTCTGTCCGTCTGTCCGTCTGTCCGTCCGTCCGTCTGTCCGTCTGTCCGTCTGTCCGGATGAACGCGTCGATCTCAGCAACTATAAAAGCTAGAGACACCAAATTTGGAATGTAGGTTCCTGTATACCATACGCAGATCAAGTTTGTTTCCAATTTCAAATATCTCCCCCCGTTCCCCCGCAAATCGATTAAAACCGTTTTACAGTAACAATTTTCAAGATATAGCTTTAAGATTTGGCATGTACAATACTTTAGTCTCTCTTAATCTACTGTCCAAATTTCAAGTCGGATAATAAACACGGAAGTTATTCACGATAGAAGATTCAGTAATGCAGCGAGAGGGGGAAGAAGAAGCACAGCCACTTTTGCCGCCTGTGTGCGTGCGTCTTTGTGTATGTGTGTGTGTATGGGTAAGTGGACTTAGATGTGATTGGATGTTTTAGACCTGGGTACAGGGAGTTTCGTAGTCGGGTATACTCGACTATAGCATTCTTACTTGTTTTTTTATTAATATAATGTTAATTTGTAGTTACAACTATGCATTAACAGTAATTCTTAGACATGGAAGTATGATTTAATTGAAATATAATCAATGAGTTAAAAAATATAATGCTAACGTCTAATCAATCAAACGAACGATGAAAAGATTCTGGGAACTATTACCCCATGGAACTACTAATACTTATCTAAGTGATTAGTTCGTTCAGCAAAAAAAAAGGTACCAAATGTGTTCTTTGGAATGAACTAAAAAAAACGAAAGAACTAAAGGTTCAAACGAACGAAGTAAACGACTAAACGAACTATTTTAATGAGCACTTAGTTTGGGTACCGACTTTATTCCAGCGGATGAACTAAATAAACGAACGAAGAAACAATTAAACGAACTACAGGATGGAACTGTTTAAAATGAAGCTACCAAATATATTCTTTGGAGCCAACCAAAAAAAAAACAATTCAACTCAAAAAACAAAAGAACTAAAGGTTCATATGAACGAAGTAAACAATTGAACGAACTATCTTTATGAGCAATTATTTTGGGTGCCGACCTTATTCCAGCGGATGAACTAAACAAACGAACGAACTAATAGTTTAAACGAACGAAGAAGCAATTGAACGAACTACAGGATGGAACTGTTTATATGAGCGATTAGTTCGATCTACCGAACTTATGCATTCAATTGAACTCCAGTGTACAACTCTAGTACATAACTCAAAAATTAGCATAGTTGTGTTTACTTTTGACCGTGTGGAAGGCAAACAATGAGAGCAGGTTGTCCCACGATCTTGATCTTGATCTTGACCAGATTCAGGCCAAAGCGGAGTGTGCTGTTAAAGTCAATATCTTTATGACCGCGACTGGGTTTACTTTGTCTCCTCTGTGTATGTGTGTGTGTTTGTCAGTCAAGATTTTCCAGGTATAAGGGTAAACAGGCAACAACAGAAAAACTGCATAATCATAAACTCATTTACTTCAATGTTCCCTCGATTTACCTGCGTTCTTACCCGCAATTGTTATGCCCGGTCACTGTGGGTTGTGGGTTTTGTTACCGGGCTGCCTGAGACACCATCAAAGAGAAGGTCTGAACTGACGAACTGTATAGGAATTATCAAATATGAAGTTTAGTAATCTAGCACCTCTTTTCCGTTGGAATATCTGTTGCCTTAGCTGCCACAAATCAATCAAAGAAAGGATATAATATTGTTTCTATAGAAACTATATGATATAGTTATCGGATCTTAATAATATGACACCAAACTACAATATCTATAGAGATTGCTGAGTTTGGTAGAGTTTTTAAGGAACAAAAAACGTTTTTCAACTCGTTTTTCTAATATTTGCTTACGTATATGGCAGCTATATATTAAACTGATCTTATACTGATCAAATTGAATCAACTTGTAGGAAATAAGATGTTTGTCAAAGATGTTTTTAAGAATAGAAATGGCTTAGGAAATCGAAGTTTTGGTACGCTCTCTACATGTTGATCAAATTCGATTAAAGTAGGAAAAATCGGATAAAAATTTAGATTTTGTTTGAAAATCCTTTTTACTCCCTGTACCCATAAAATGGGTAAAAAGGGGGTACTAAATCTGTGCAAATGTATGTAACAGGCAGAAGGAGACATCTCCGACCCTGTAAGGTATATATATTCTTGATCAGTATCAGAAGAGATTTCGATTTGGCCATGTCCGTCTGTCTGTCCGTCTGTCCGTCCGTATGTATGAACGCAAGGATCTCAGCAACTATAAGAGCTAGAGACACCAAATTTGAAATGTAGGTTCCTGTATACCATACAAAGATCAAGTTTGTTTCATATTTCAGATATCTCCCCCCGTTCCCCCGCAAATCGATTAAAACCGTTTTATTGTAACAATTTTTAAGATATAGCTTTTTTATTTGGCATGTACAATACTTTAGTCTCTCTTAATCTACTGTCTAAATTTCAAGTCGATTGGATAATAAATACGGAAGTTATTCACGAAAGAAGATTCAGTGATGCATCGAGAGGGGAAGAAGAAGCACAGCCACCAATTAAATTGCCTCGCTTGCGCTGTGGCTTTTGCCGCCTGTGTGTGTGTGTCTTTGTGTATGTGTATGTGTGTGTGTATGTGTAAGTGGACGTAGATGTGATTGGATGTTTTAGACCTGGGTACAGGGAGTTTCGTAGTCGGGTATACTCGACTATAGCATTCTTACTTGTTGTTTATACAGATATTTCATTGAAACTCAACAATTGCAAGTTTTATTACACTTAATATAGTTTTCTCTAATTTTAGAGAAATTTAACCATATTATATAGGTAGCTGCCATAGGAGCAATCGGACGAAAATTGAGCTATTGTATAATAAAGGGACTTAAATTTCGGAGCACCGTAAGATAACCGTTCTCTCTTGGCTTATCTTAACGGATAGAGTAACAAACACAAAATTTGTTAAGGAAACTACAGACCAGGTTACGGGGCATCTCCGAGGCAAGACCCGAGTCAAGGATTAGAACCTGTTTAATCTTTGAAATAATAGATAACCGTTCTCTCTTGGTTTGTCTTAACGGATAGAGTAAAAAACACAGAATTTGTTAAGGAAATTATAGACCAGAGTAAAGGGCATCTCCGAGTCAAGACCCAAAGCATTAGAACAGGTTGAATCTATGAAAATTCTTATGAAATAGTATATTTCATTACGTATATACGATAACAGGTTCATATAAATTGGATCTAGTTAGCTAAGGAATTATCATTCCAAAGGACTAATGTTATCAAAGCAAGCAATAACATTTACTTACACTTCGGCCGCATCCGAATTCATACGAACACAAAAATTTTCAAATTTCATAAGACTTCTAAATTTGTTACACCTATTCTGACTGGTTTTCGTGCCAATAACCGCTACAATGACAAGTGTAATGCTCAACAATTGCTTGAGAAAGTTGGTGATATACCTACGGGTGCGTGGGGAACCCATTAGCATCCAGCATATTGTCGATAACTCGAAGGTGCCTGTGGAGAAACATGCGAACTTAAGGAAACTTTTGAAACTGCTGCTGAATGCTGCTGTGCAACGTGGCCTGGCACAGAAGAGCCACGGGCGCTATACTGCAACCCCCTGGCCCAACTTTGAGAAGGATCTGTCGAATATCTTCAGAAACCACGATCAGGAAATGGAGGAAATAACCGATATGATGAATAGCTTGACTTTGGATGATTAATGTGTGACTACACAGCTAGGCTAGGGCCAAGAATGTGTTGCAGTTGAAGCATTTAACTTATATATTTTGAGGGAATGACAAATAAATGTCCTTAAACAACAAATTTCGATATTTCTATACCAGTCTGATATGTGTATACCTTTTCTGTAGTGGGATTTATCAAATATATTGGGGCTTTATTTTATTTACTACAATATATTCTTAAAATGAAAATTCTAAGGTAGTTGGGTATTTGGGGCTTGTGGGTTTTAAGCAGCAGGCTTGACATCTCAAATTTCCGAATGGTTGCATTCAGAATCGATAACTTTCGATTGCATTAAGCATTGAATAGCTAGTTATTGATATCGATATGACTTATATCAATAGCTCATCGCCAGTGAGGTTGACAACGTCAAAAACAATTCAGAACGATTTCCTTTGCTGTCTAAGCTCAAATCAAATCCAATCAAAAAACTTTTAAAAGAAATGTACGGCATGGAGATATTACATAACGCCCTTAACTGGCTGATCAAGTGGCATCAGGACAATAGCGACGTACTAGTCTTCTGCTGTGCCAGCTTTGTGGTAGTTGGCATCATTTGGGTGAGTCAGCCGTAACTCGAGTTGCCGTTAAGTGCCAGCTAATGTTGCCTCGCTGTTGCAGGCGAAAATGCGTTGGGTTGTCAAGGCCATGCTGTTGCTGCTGGCCCCTCTGCTGGCCTTGGGGTTCGAGGTCGTCTGCTTCTACGCCGAGCACTGGCTCTATCTAAACGCCAACGCCTTGGCCCTGTGGCTGACCTTGGCACTGTTGCCTTGCATCCTGTTCTTTATGGTAGTTCCGTAACTCCGCTAACCTGCAGGGGCCCTGGAGCTGTACATGCAACTGCGGCAAGGATGCCCGATTGGAACGCCAAATCCAGCCAGATTTCTAACTAAAACCAGCTGCAACCTCAAATAAATGTACATGTATTCTACATAATTATACAGATATCCCTTTATATATATCTTGCGGCCCCAAATATAATGTTACCCAAACTTTGTCCGCATCATGAAAGTAAAATGATTCTAGGCTATGCATTAGTGACATTCCTGATGTTGTTTGTGTGTGAAAATATGCTTCATATTTCGCAACATCTGGAACCCCTTTATTCATTACTGAATTGGGTTTAGAGGTTTCTTTAATTTAAATTTAAGTTGCAATATGCAAATTACTGGGAAGCAAATAACATTGAAAAAGAGATAAGGAAATGTTTAAATAATGTTTTTTAAATATGTTTTCCCAACAAACGATATAAATGATAATATCGCTTTATAGAACATGGATACCTTAAAACTATTGATATATATTTATGAATAGGTAAATAAATAAATATATATAATTACGGCATTTTAAAAGCTTTTTAAGAGCAATCTTAAGAAAAGCAAATAAACCAAACTTTTCAACATTCAGTCATCCAACTTTGATACAAAAACAAGTAAGAATGCTATAGTCGAGTATACCCAACTACAAAACTCCCTGTACTCAGGTCAAAAATTTCCGATCGCATCTTCGTACAGTTACACATACAAACACACATACACAAAAGACGCACACACACAAAGCGACAGCGCAGCAAGACATTTGAAGTGGTGGCTGTGCTGCTTCTTCCCCCCGCGCTGCAGCACTGAATCTTCTTTTGTAAATAACTTCCGTGTTTATTATCCGATCAACTTTAAATTTGGACAGTAGATTAAGAGTGACCAAAGTATTTCACATGCCAAATCCCAAAGCTAAATCTTGAAAATTATAGGTATAAAACGTTTATATATAAATAAATATACTTTATAGGGTCGGAGATGTCTCCTGCCTGCACAAAATTAGTACCCCCTTTTTACCCATTTTATGGGTACAGGGAGTAAAAGTTAAGTAAACTACATATATAAGGTGTACCATTAGCAATTGCTGAGTTTGTTCGAAATATCTGTATATATGTATTTATATGGCAGCTAAAAGGTATAGTAATCAGATATGGATAAAGTGTTGGGCGAGCAGAGACGCGAACAACAACAAAAGCAAGCAGTGCGTTTTGTTTGTTTTGTTTCCTTTCGTGTGTGTTTCTTCTCACTCTCTCGCGCCTCTGCGATTATTTCAGCGAGAATTGCGCGCTCGCTTACAAGCTCTAATGTGCTCTCAATGTGCTCTGCCGGCGTCGCAAATTAAATTTTATGGCTTGCGAGCTTTGAGCTTAACGAACTCTGAGCTAGTTCTAGTTCTAGTTCTAGATTTAGTTATAGATTCAAGATATGCATAAGTATGTAAGTATGAGTTTGATAAGAGACATTTTAAGTGCTATTTAAAATCATAGATGATTTCTTCTCATCATGCATGAGCTAAAGATGTGTTTCTTTTGACGTCACTCTCTAGTAGCGCACACGCGCCCGACATGCACAAAAAACAAACATACAGATAGGCTATGAATGACCGGCACCACACACACACACACACACACACACACACACACACACACTCACTCTCACACGCACACATGAACACCGCACGCGCCAACAGTTTGCATAGCTTTTAGTCTGGCATGGAAAATAACCGAAGAGCAGAACATACGCAACAAACTTGAAGTAGCTTTTTATGCTTGGCAAAGCATTTCAAACTGATTTATCATTCACTCTTTGGGTGTTTTTATTCCGCATGATATCCACAAATGATAATTGCTTTATCTTATTCTGGACGTTGATGTACTAACGAACAGTACATACAAGTGGCCCAACGACACCAAGCACGGGCTTGTTAACGCGCGGACCCAAGCATAAATGCAACCCACCTCCCGCCCATGATTGCAACTACACCTGTATGTACATACTTTGTGGATTTATTAACACTCGTTGATTTCTTGATTTCCTCGCACAAATTGTAAACACAACAAAGCAAAACTGCAACTGAACGGCAGACGACGCGCCGCAGCGCTAAAATAAGAGCGAGTACAAAAACAGAAGCAAAAGAGAGTGTGCACGCAGCAAAAGCTAATGAGCGCAAAGCTTTTAACGCTGCGATCAGCTGTTGAGCTTTTGTTCTGTCCACTGAGTGATCATCAAGCATACTCAATGTTGAGTGAAGTGCCGCTCTCAAAATTACTCAGTAAGTTTTGCTCCAGCAACACTCTACTCCAACAACAAAAACATTTGCAACATTTTTGTTTTTATAGTTATTGGGAACCTTTACCATAGATTTGAGAATAGATTGATATGATTTTGCGAAAATGCTGTCTGGATTTTAGAAAATCCTACTCAATGGCCGAAATATGGGGGTCTTGAAATTGTGTGGTCAAGGTCAAGGTCATCGGCCTCTGTAACTCTAGGCAGCACCTGGTTAACTGTACCGGGAGTGAGGTAAATATGAGGGGGCGAAAGAAGGAAATGTCCTTATGAAATAGAAATAAACATCTGCCAGGGATCATATAAAAAACGCATTCTTATCCTTTCAGCTCCAATGCACTAAAAGGACAGAGCCTTTCTAATTAGTAGTAAAGAGCCTAATCAGCATATCTAAAACTTCTTAAATGTTTTAGGAGCACAGTTCGAACCCCAATTCCTATCGAAATACCGAATCCTCCTCGCACCAGGCTCAATGAACGCAAATGTCCTTTTTCCTTGTCAGTTTCCTTATCAGTGTTCTTTCTTTGGCCAACTTATGCAAATGGAAAACTGAGAACCCTTACCCTTACCCTTTACCCCAGTCCCCCTGCTGGTCACACACACATACACCGTACGCACGCAATTCAAGTGGCTGCTGCTTCCCCCCGCTATGCGGTACTGAATCTTGTTTCGCGAATAACTTTCGTGTTTATTAACCGATTGATCTGAAATTTGCGCAGTAGATTAAGAGTGAACTAAGCATTATGTATGCCAAAATTCCAGGGCTATATCTTTCAAATTGTTGCTGTTGAACGTTTTTATCGAGTTGCGGGGGAGCGGGGGGAAATTCTAAAATCTAAAAAAAACTTGATCTACGTTATACAGGAATGTAGATTCCAAATTTGGTGTGTCCAGCTCTTATAGTTGCTGAGATCAACGAGTTCATCCGGACATACTGACAGGGCTCGACTCGGCTATTGATGCTGATTAAGAATGTATATACTTTATAGGGGCGGAGATGTCTCCTGCTGCCTGTTACATACATTTGCACAGATTTAATACTCCCTTTTAACCCTCTTGTACCCATACAGGGTGTAAACAATAGGAACTTTCATTTGTGTTCGGAAAATAAAAATATATGCATTTTATATTCATCTTCTCAATTGTAATATTTTTGTATTTATTTTAAGGAAAGGAAATAAAGAATATGTCTAATTTCGATGTTGTCGACAATCTTTAAACACTTTTCAGGACATATCGGTTGCAAATATCCTTGTTATTGCTATGCGGTTGAAGTAGTTCACTTATTCTCGTTCTCTCTCTCTATCTCTGACTCTGTCTATGCAAGTATTGAAATCTTTTTTAGGTTTAGATAAGTTACTATATTCTCTTTCAACATTTAAAGCCTCCTACTGAGTTCGATATAATTGTTAGCGAGTTAAGATCGCGACAGAATTATAATATATCAGCAAGTCTATCAAATCACAAGTAGGAAAGCTGTAGTCGAGCATACCCAACTACGAAACTCCCTCAACACGAAACTTCCCCCCGCAATTATTTTCTAATTTCAAATTACATTTATTATGATATTTGAACAATAGAACCAAAGGATCCCAGTAATCAAGCCTGCAAAAAATTAAAAATTAAATTCTTATAAGCAATTTTGATTCTGTTTAGAGAGAGAGAATATCTGGAATTTCTTCTATACAGAAGGAACCTACATTCCAAATTTCGTGTCTTTAGCTTTTATAGTTCCTGCACTCAGAAAAATAAATGCCCTTAAATTTAGGAAGTCGCCATACTTTTGTAAGTAAACCTTATCTTTTTCTGAATTTAAGAAATATATTTCTCAAATTTAGAAATTATTTTTATTAAACCAAGCTTTTGTCTGGCTTTTATTATATGGCGATTATCTGAATTCTATGGCATTTATTTTTCTGGGTGTGGGACGGACAGAGAGATGAACATCGCTATATTGACTCGGCTGTTGAGGCTGATCAAAAACATATATACTTTGTGGGCTCGGAAATGTCACCTTCAACACGTTATATATTTTAAAAACCGGCAAAATTGGCGTAAAATCGCTGCAGATTCAACTGTTATACTTGCTCAATGAGTTGAGTTAAAACTCACCACGGCACGCCCAGCACAGGTAAGGGGCAGACGTAGGGGGTGTATGAGCGTCTCGCTCGCACTCGGCGACAGGCAGGAGGTTACACTGTTGCCATCTCTTTTGCCGCAGGCCTTTTGCTGTGGTTACCACCCACCCCAAGCCGGCGAGCAGCGCGCCCATTTTTCGCCGTCGGCATTTTGTATTGGACGCAGCCGCGAGTCGCGACGCCAGCTGCAATTAGACAGCGCGGTGACAGCGCAGCGACTGCGAACCGTTAATCCAAAATGGCGATTGCACGGCGGTAATTTCGGTTCTAGCTCAAGAATGCTCTAGTCGAGAATACTTGACTACGAGACACGCTGTACCCAGGTCAAAAACGTCCTAAAACAATTTCGCATACTTACAAGCAGTTCACTACAAGCAAGCAGTGAACTCTGCAGTACTGCAACTGCCAAAGGTCAAGGCAAAATCTTGCTTTAAAACGTTGTTAACGATTTGCGGGGCTGTGGGGAGGATTATTCAAAATGTACAATAACAATTTGGTTTCTCTAGCTCTTATGATTTCCAAGTACCTTGCGTTCAGGTCGACTCGACTGTTGATGCTGATCAAGAATATATATACCTTAAAATTGATGAGATGATTCCTTCTGCCTACACAGTTAGTATCCCCGTTTAACCATCTTATGTGCACAGGGTGTGAAAAGGAAAAATCAGGAAAAATTCTGGCGCTACTTTCCTTCCTCATCTGATGCTTAAGGTACTCAGAGTCGGCTGTTGTTCGTGAAAATAACTCAGAATTCATGTATAATTTTCTTTACAGATACTTCAACTTAAGATACATTTTTCCCTATTCATACTCGGTTTCCCAAGATGGAGAAAGACTACAATGTTCGTCTATTTGGCTGATCGAAGAGCTAAAGTAACAGAATTGTACAGTTTTTTAAGTTTCTTAACCGGATCAAGGATAAATATTTGTATGTATATAATTTGTAGGATCGGAACTGTCTCCTGGAATTCCCAATTCAAACCGGCTTGGTCTAAAACTATCTTGCAGCCTTGCTATGGAAGACCAGGAACCTCCTTACATACCGCAGTACCTCCTTCGGATATCCTTTAAAGGAAAGAGACTTTAAGCCCGCCGTATTCTCGGAAAAAGTTTTCTCTGGCCCATTTTGAACATCCCGTGTACAAAAAGCTGTGAATTTTGAATGTCTCAGCATCCAGTAATGTGAATTCAAAAGTGGAAAAGTTCACAAAAGTTGTGTAAATTGTGAAAATGGGACTACAGCTAAAAATTCTCCTTAATTGAGTTTTGCTGGGCGAAAGTCTCATCCTAGTCCGATCCGCTTCAAATTCATTTTCAAGGCTCTAGCGATTAAATAATTCGGGAAATTGGTGGAACGCTCCATCGTTCGACATTTTGTAACGCGATTGGCTTCAAACACCACAAAATACGATTGTTGCAAGAAGGCAAAATTCAACATGATTAATTTTAATCAAAATATATCACCGGGGAATGCTGGGCTTGCACCACATAATAATAAGAATTGCAATTTCTAAAATTTCTAATTTATTTTTCATAAATTGACAAGAGTTCATTATTCATGACGTATTAAGACTAAGCTCAAGTACAAAGCTTACGGGCTATTTATAATGGAGATTGAATAAAAGCTCATGCTCAAAACGCAAGATTAGTGTTGAGCTGAGCTTTTAGCCTTGGGCTTTCTCCATTGACAAATAATGTATGATAATGGGGAAGTGGGAAGGGGAATGCGATTATTAGTGATGTGCGTGTAAAAATATAGTTGTAGATAAAATAAAATAATTAGCTTTAATTCCTCCTTTAAGTTATTTTTAGTCATTTTTGCTCGAGCTTTAAAACCATAAATCAAATGAATAAATAATGAAAAAATATTTAAATAAATTGTATACTCAGAAAAAAGCTCGAGCTATAAATTTGTTTCTAAATTTAGATATGATGACCTTAGTTTTTAGAAAAACGAAACCTTGTGATTTAGAAAATCAACTTTCTAAAAAATTGGACAAGCTGCCCTTGGCTTCAAAAGTATGTCGATTTTCTGTAATTTAGGGCATTTTTACCCCCTGTACCCATAAAATGGGTAAAAAGGGGGTACTAAATCTGCGCAAATGTATGTAACAGGCAGAAGGAGACATCTCCGACCCTATAAAGTATATATATTCTTGATCAGTATCAGAAGAGATTTCGATTTGGCCATGTCCGTCTGTCTGTCCGTCTGTCTGTCCGTATGAACGCGTCGATCTCAACAACTACAAGAGCTAGAAACACCAAATTTGAAATGTAGGTTCCTCTATACCATACGCAGATCAAGTTTGTTTCATATTTCAGATATCTCCCCCTTCCCCCGCAAATCGATAAAATCCGTTTTACAGTAACTATTTTGAAGATATAGCTTTAAGATTTGGCATGTACAATACATAAGTCACTCCTAATCTACTGTCTAAATTTCAAGTCGATCGGATAATAAACACGGAAGTTATTCAACAAACAAGATTCGGGGGGAAGAAGAAGCACAGCCACCATTTAAAATGCCTCGCTGGCGCTGTTGCTTGTGCTGTCGCTTGAAGTATGTGTGCGACTTTGTGTATGTGTGCGTGTATATGTAAGTGTACGAAGACGCGATCGGAAATAATTGAGCTGGGTACAGGGAGTTTTGTAGTCGGGTATACTCGACTATAGCATTCTTACTTGTTTTCTTCTGAGTGTAGCCATAGTTAGATAAAATACTAGATTAAGTCAACTCTCATTCCATACTACTGTACTAAACACTAATACAGCGTTTCCCAAAGGAAGAACAGTTTTGCCGGGTCGCGAAAAGAATTGTAAAAAAGGAAACAAAATGTTTAGGTAGCATAATTCTACCTCAGATAAACCAAAGACTACAATACTACAAGATGGGCAACGCAGTAAAAAGTAATGGCATAAGGGCAGCTTCCATTTCGTTAAATTTCGTTAAATGGGCCAAAATCATTCTAAGTTAATTAAGACACTCAGATGACCATAGTTCGCTTAAGTCCTAACCAGCTTTAGCTTTTCATTAAGTTGCGCGTCATTTATAATTACGCTTTAGTTTCTTAATAATAATAATAATAATCAAAAACAAACAAGTTCAACATTTATGAATACTTTGAAAACTCAACTGTTATAACCTGAAACTCACCACGGCACGCCCAGCACACCAGCAGCGTGACGCAAGGGGCATATGAGTGTCTCGCTCGCACTCGGCGACAGGCAGGAGGTTACACTGTTGCCATCTCTTTTGCCGCAGGCCTTTTGCTGTGGTTACCACCCACCCCAAGCCGGCGAGCAGCGCGCCCATTTTTCGCCGTCGGCATTTTGTATTGGACGCAGCCGCGAGTCGCGACGCCAGCTGCAATTAGACAGCGCGGTGACAGCGCAGCGACTGCGAACCGCTAATCCAAAATGGCGAACGTCTCTTTAGCTGGTGACTGACGCAGTCTGTAACGATTATACACTCGTGACCTAGCACAAAATACCCTATATGTTGGTAGTACAAATCGACGCGGCAATTGAAACATGTTTCGGTACGTAAGGTGAGGTTAGGTTAAAACGGCAGATCAGCCTCCTCAGAGTGACCACACATAGACCATCTGGGGCTTAGTGGTGCCGGATGTTGAAGCCTCTCGATGTTAGGACTCTATGGATAATTTTTCCCTCTCCAGGGAGGTGAGGGTGTAGGATCCCAGGTGATTGCGTCTGCTTTCCTTGAGCAAAGTTCCAGGATGTACATATGTCACTCCCAAGCTTCTTTGCAATGTTCTGTGAGCACACTTATCAGTGTCCTACAGTCCTTGCGTTTAAGCAATAGGATATAACAGGATTGTTTGGCTTTGTGCCGTTCTACATGTTGTCACAGCTCGTACTTAACCTCACTTCTTGGCATAAAACAAGCTTTCGCTACACTCAAAAAATAGATGCCGTAGAATTTAGAAAATCTTCCTCACCCGAAAAGCCAGAAATAATTTCTAATTAGTAGAAATAATTGCTACGTTTTAGAAATATATAAATTCAAATCAAAATTAAATCTAGCTGCCTTTGGCTACAAAGGGCGACAAATGGCGACTTTCTGCATTTTAGGGCATTTATTTTTCCGAGTGTAGGGTGTGGCATGGTGGCACCGGTCTTTTTCTGCGGGCTCAGGTCTTTACTTTCAGACCGAACCTTCAGTTGCACAGTAATAACCGGTGCATCAGAGCTGGTGTTCCAAATTCCACATTTCAGTAATTTGCCCAAGGCTAGAGATACTAAATCCTGTTTGACAACCACTTATGCTCTCTGCAGTTCCCCGGTCCTCTATGTTAGTCCGGAACTTATTGATTATTTTCTTGTTTTGACAAGGCGCCTGGAATATTGAGCTCCCTAAAGGAAATCTTGTTTATCTTTGCAACGAAAGCCTAATGCCATAAATAGATGCATATAGGAAATCCTCTTTTCATCAGGAACTTCATTATTGTGCACGAACCTGGGCCTTACTTATTGTTGCCATTATCAAACACAGAGATCAATTGATATCTCAAATAAGCCAGCTTGTCAGGAATCTCGCTCCCAACTTCTTAGTGGTTTAAGCGAGAAGAAATCCCGAGAATCTTTCTGGATTCCCTTCCCAGGAAGTCCCTACGAAGTCTCAAATTCTTTCATTACTCCCACGTACTGTTACCCAGCAGTTGTTATATTATCACATACTCCCTCGCCGATGCCCTTTCTTCTCTTTCCAGAGATTTTTCCTCTTAGGATGATATTGATGAACTAAAATCCTATACTTTTCGCATTATTGATCCTTTGATTTCGTCAATAGTTAATACTACATTTGATTAATGATGCCTGATGGCAATGAACACTTCCCCGACTCAAAAGAAAAGGATTTGTATATTAAAATAAAAATCGATTTATGTTCAAATCGGAACGCAATTTTGTGTCTTATTTTCCCACACAATAAAATAGTTTAAAGTAGAGGGAAACGTTTCCGACCCACAAAGAATATGCATACATATATTCATGATCAGTCGAGTCAATAAAGACTCTCTGTACTAGAGCTTAATGAAACTTGGCTTCTTTTTGTTACAAGGAGTACATCGGATCGGATTACCATAACATAAAGCTACCATGCGAACTATCGCTCGAAAGATTGCTCAGCATCGTTATAAGTCGAAGGTACAGCCAGGACTTGTCCATCTTGCATCAATGCTGAGAGAGTCATTCGTGTGTTCGTCGCCTTGATCAAGAATAAATATATATATATATAGTACGCCCTCGCTCAACGCAACCTCCGATAAATGAAACATCCAAATTCTGAAAAAAATAACAGCAAAATTGCTCATTTTCTCAAAAAGTGAATTGGAATTAAACAAGAAAGGACGGCTATCTTCGGAGTGCCCAAGCTATATACCCTAGCAGGAATTAATTTTTATATAAAACTTGATTTACGTCTAATTGCTCCTATGAGAGCCATGTGTTCCGATTTTGATCAAATTACAGGAAACTTTTGAAGTATTATAAAACTCTCACTAAGTTTGGATAAAATATTTGTACAAACAAAAAGTTTGATAAAGTGATATAGTGGTCTGATTTTGACCAATTTTAGTCAGATTGTATAAACTTTCCAGAGACTCGGCTTGGGAAAGTTTGGTAAGGATATCTTTATGAACAAAAAAGTTTTTCATACAAAAACATAGTTGTCGATCGATCATTCCTTTGGCTGCTGTATGTTATAGTGGTCCGATATTGCCGGTTCTGACATATGAAGGATCTGTGTTAAGTCTCATTAGAGAGCTGAGAGAATTGCACAGAAACAGACATCCAGGAAGGACATCGCTATATGCTATCAGAATATATGTATGTACTTTGTTGGGTCGGAAACGTCTCCTTCAGTCCATTACACATTTCGAGACAAAATTATAATACCTGCTAGGGTATAAAAATACAAAGAAAGAACGGCTATCTTCTCTGAGCCGAAGCTATTTATACACCCTAGCAACAATGGTTTTTATACAAATCTCAATTTTGGTTCGATTTTTGAAGTATAATAAAACTGTCACTTAGTTTAGATGTAATATTTGTATAAGCAAAAAGTTGTTCATACAAAATCTCAGTTTTCATCCGATCGCTCCTGTGGCAGCTATATGATATAGTGGTCCGAGTTTGTAGTTTGTCCAAATTTGGTCAGGTTGTATTAAGTCTCTAGAGACTCGGCTTGGCTGAGTTTGGTGAGGATATCTTTATGAACAAAAAAGTTCTTCAATCAAAAACATAATTGTCGATCGATCATTCCTATGACAGCGTTATGTTATAGTAGTCCGATCCAGCTTGTTCCGACATATATACTGCCTGCAGCAAAAAGAAGGATCTGTGGCAAGTTGCATTACGATAGCTTTAAAACTGAGAGAATGCTGATTCAGAATATATATACTTTGTTGGGTCGGAAACGTCTTCTTCAGTGCAATATACATTTTGAGACAAGATAAAAATACCCTCGCTATGTTATACAAATGAAAATATAGATTTGTTCGATTTCCTTTCATTTTAATGTGTAGAAAATGTATTCTCTTTAAAAACAGGTCTTCTTCATTTCCTGATTTTAATTGGTTGCGTTAAGCGAGGGCGTACTGTATTCGTACCCTTTGTGGGTGCATTACAAATTGCTAAGCTACAATTCTGTTCCATCCTGTTAAGATCATTTAAGGACTTTATCAATTAAATTACTTGTTAAACATGTTTGGGCTTGCAGGAACCAGGGAAGGTTTTAGAGCTGGCTTCTCAGGGTCTAAACTGGATTTAGATGATGAAGTTCTCTCTTGAACTTTCCTCTTTATAGAATTAAAAAAAAAGATTGTACACAAAAATAAAACCTTTCTTGTTAAACAATTTTTATATGTTTATATCAAACGAGTTTTCTGCTAACTGTCGTGGCAGTTTAACCAAGTTGTACATAATAATAATATAGTAAACGTCCAATAGATTTCACTCATAGTAAATGTTTCTCTCATATTTTCAATTCCCACAACTTAGTCAAAACTCATCCTTGAGATATGGTTAGGCTTGTCATCTAACTCATTCAATTTTACTTATTTCTACAAATAAATAATTTTTGTTATTGGATAATTGAGTTTATACATACATTTTGGAAAAGAATGCTCAAGTCGAGATTCCATGGCTAGATTTGAAATACCCCAAGTCATAAATCGATAAAAAGTTAGGGCTTTCCTTGAAAAATTATGGCTGTAACTCGTTTTCATAGGTGGACTCAGTTTAAGATCTTAAACAAACGTGATAAATGTACGATCCGACCTCATAATGTATATATACGAGTATAAATTCTTCATCAGCATCAATAGTTGAGGGGATTTAGCCGTGTCGGTCTGTCTGTCTGTTTCTAAACTGATCTCTGCGTTTTAAACCTTTAAATGAAGCTTATTTACTTTATAATTTGGGACAGTTTTGATAAATCTGATCACTTTTCCATATATGTATGTACATATGTATGTAGCTGTCAGTGAATGTATCTTTGGCATCCGGAAGATACCAAATGTAGTGCTAGCTTTCAGGGTCTCAGACAGGAATGATCGATCATATGTACATATGTATACGCGTATATACATCCCTTATAGGATTGGAGATGTCACTTTTCCATTTCCCATTTTTAATGGGTACAGGGATTCCACAATTTGAGTTGATTACATTTCTGTTCAAGACCAGCACAAATCTGGATGCCAGATTCACAAAGATATACAATATAGATAGGAAAAGTAAGCACCTACGTCTAGCATTTATGAAAATCGTCCTTAACTATTATCAATGATAAACTTATATAGCCCCAGGAAGTAGTCAGTTTATCAATAGATAGATAGATAGATAGATCAGGTGCACCTAACGATAGTTATAATCCCACAGACTTTTGTACGTCGTCTGATCTAGAGCTTACATCTAGGGTTGATAGTTTTGTTGGTTCTTGGGAGGGCTTCTCCTTATAGGTTGGCACCCATCTCTAGTGAAAAGATTGTTAATGGCAGAAGCACTATAACCTTCCTTCATTCAGATTGTTCTCATTTCTGACTTTCGACCCCCAATCCATGCCAGGGATTCAGGTATTCTTTAACAAATATCGCCCTTGACAGAGATACATGTTTAGTTCCGTTTCAGGCTTAACTTCCTTCCTGGGGATGGGCAGGCACACAGGCAACAAGAAGAACAAATCAACCCTTAACGAGCTAAGGGTGGCTTTTGCATACTCCCGTTAATAGTTTCAATTTTGGGGGTAATTGTTAAATATTTGGTTTGGAAGCGCGTTCGTTACAGTGCGTAAAATGGAGAAACAGAAAAGGGTGTTATGGGTGTGTTATGCTCACAGGGGTCGAGGAGGGTCGCTACGGACCTGGCCTGCCTTTCATTACAGTGTCAAACTTCAACCCTTTGGTGCTGCGAAAAGGTCTAACCAGAGGGCCCTGTTCGACTCGAACTAACTACCCTACCCCTACCCCATGGCTAACTTATCGGTAGCCGGTACAGTTCGTGCTTGTTCGATGCGTTTTTGTCAATTCTCAAGAGGGTCAGCAAATAGTCCTTGACAGGATAAAGGGGTAGACCCAGTTAGATGATTGCGTGCTTCTATATAGCAGAGGTATAGGGAACTTGATACTACATAAAAGTCCCCATGATTTGGACTTGTATAGGGCTCATCTTTTCCAGAATGCAAGTTGGAATATAAGGATTCCTATTCATCTCTAAAGAAATATTCATCTTTATTCCAATCTATTGATAACAAAGATTTTTGCTATTTTATTCCATTATTTCATTAATTTAATATTTAGTTAAACTATTATCGTCCTTGGTTCAGTGCACACAATGGTCACCCTGGCCGCATACAAATTTGAAATTTAACCTGAGTTTTGCTCTGTTCTGTAAGCGACCACAGAGACTGCCCTTGTGCGCTACGCAGGCGCTGGCAGGACATTTTCAAGGATTGAGGGTGAGTTGTGACGTACCATACGAAATGAGGGAGGCTATTGGGCTAAACATGGAAAGATGTGACATGTGAATTTCGGAAATTATACGTATTGATGATAGACAACAACAAAAGACTCACGCAACCTTACACGATGAAGTTTACTTCTGAAGCTTTAACATTGTAGTTGTGAAGGGGTTGCCTGCTACATAGAAGGAAATTTAACGAATAAACTGTACTTAGACCGTGAAGTTTACTTGATGTTTGACTTTTGTTATACTATGCTTAGGCAATGAAGTATACTTCGTGGAGTGTTTGTTGGTAGGGAGGTGAGGTAGGTCTCCTACTCTCTCTTACTTCAGCTCATTCTAACAAAGAAAAACGAACGGAAAGCTTCATGACGGAACTTCATCGCTCAAATCCAGTATAAGTGCTGTCGCCTACTATAGATAGAGAAACGTAACTAAGGAATTTGACTAAGACCATGTAGTTTACTTCATGGTATTCTTCGTTAAGTTTTTGCTTGCAGGGCAGTGCTCTAGTACAGCTTCATCGTCGCCTCTTTTCAACAAACGAAAACTTACCGAAAAAACTTCATGACTTAACCTCAATGTTGATTTACTACTTCGTTAAGTTTGTGGCGGGCCTTTTAAGCATATATTCAATAAAAAGGATCATCGCTGTTCACCATAAACTCTAAACGACTAAACTTTCAATCAATTAAGTGAACGAAGGGACTATCTATACATGTACGTATTTATTGATGTACGATTACACTTATACGATGAACCTTACTTCGCGCAGGAAACAAAAACTTAACGAAGATAATGCATGAAGTAAACTTCACCGTCTGGCTGCTGGCTTGAAAGTGTTTGCGGAGGACACTTGACTGGCAGAGTTTGCCCACCAAACGGTACATCAACGGGGTGGGGAGGAAACGGTAGTAGAGAAGAGGTGGTGGTGAACTGACCACGCCTCAGCGCTAATAAACGTTGACGCGAGCAGACGCAGACTTCATTACGGTTGCTGAAGCAAAGCAAACGCAAAAACAAAGCAGCAGCAGCAACAACAACAACAACAAAGCAACAGCAAGTAGAAACCCATTTTGATAGTTGAATCAACACACGCATACAACAACAACAACAGCACACAGATTCATACACACGCGCAAAGCAATTTCATACGCCCCGAACGACACCCCAAGTGTATACATACATACATGTGTATGTATGTATGTATGTGTGTATGCAGATGTTGATAATTCCAAGGTTTTTTTTCAAAAATGGTGTAGGAAATTCTAACAATTACAAAAGCAACAACTACAAAAACCACACCACAGCGATAACAATGCTAGTGCTAGCGTGTATGTGTTAGGCAATTACAGCACACACACACACAGACACGCTGATGAGCTAATGTACGCAAGCGAGCCAGCGAGCAACAGAACGAACGCGAGAGAGAAAGAGAGAGCGAGAGAGCACACTAAACAAATTGATGGCAGTGAAAAAAGCACGCGCAAAGCAATTTACGCTGATTATACATTTGTCATTTTTGTTCGAAATATACATACATACAGACATACATACATACATACATACATACATGGTCATGTAGACGGGGAACACACACTCGTGCGCTCGCTCACACTGCGGCGCCAAACGACAACGACCCCCCAAACAGCACCAGCACCAGCAACAACAAGAACAACAACATCAAATTACAGCAAGGCCCAACGAGTTTGGGGCAATAATTGGAGACGAACAAAAAAGAGCGCATGCTCCGCATGGCTTTTTGTACAGTTGAACGTGGCACACGAAGAATAAGAAGAAGAAGCAACCCACAGCTAATAAGAAAAAACACAAACAGATCTACAAAAAAAAAATGCAAAAGTCCAACCATAAAAAAAATCCAATACACACACAAGTCCAGTCAAAAACGAACGCACACACACACACAGCGACGGGTCGCAATCAAAAACCAAATAAAAGGCATAATAGAGAAGAGAGAAACAGCAGGCAAACACTTAACAAGCGTAAAAATAATATGGCGGCAGCAACGTACAAAAAACAACAATAAGCAAAAAAAAAAACAGAAACAAACGAACGAAACGCCAAAATATTTCGTGCTGCTATCCGTCGTTCGTTTCAAACAACGAGTCCCACATCAACATCAACGCGGCCTGTCATTACCAGCAGTGGCCCAGAAGCAACAACAACAACAGCAGCAACAAGAGACGCATATATGTACGGAGATACATTTGCGAACAGCGACTGCAAGAACAGCCCAAAGCGGCGCACGCACACTGTTACAGGCATACAGTACACAGGGGCAGGCAGGCAACAACAAAATGAAAAATGGAATGCCAGAGCGTCTGACAAGGCACAGTGGTGCAAAAGCTATGCTTCTGTAAATGTTTGAATTGAAAAAAAACTAGTTAGTTTCTCGAATATTTTTGTCTTTCAATCTATATTTATTAATACAGGTAGCAATATATCGATATTTCTCACTCATTTTTAAGCGCAACAATAATTTTGGTAGACAATTACTAAATTCAATATCACCCAAACAAAACAATTAAATTTATTCTATTAATCCACATAATTGAAAAAGCTTTTTCAAAGCTTTTTAACTACAAAATAAATTTCAATTCAATATTTAAAAGATACAGGTAATATTTCCTCAAAACCTTAAATTAAAAACATA
Organism: Hirtodrosophila confusa; assembly: GCA_035043065.1. Taxonomy (NCBI): domain Eukaryota; kingdom Metazoa; phylum Arthropoda; class Insecta; order Diptera; family Drosophilidae; genus Hirtodrosophila; species Hirtodrosophila confusa. Next base: position 14,275,018 of record JAWNNI010000242.1, on the reverse strand, counting down.
ATCACGCTTAGTTAAAATAGGTAGAGCTCAGAATAAATACTCTATCATATCGATTTAATTATGTGTGAATAAAACTTTGCTATAGCAATTTTAAAAAATACCTATTTGTTATGTATGTTAAGTTAAAAGTGTAAATACAAAGTTGCATTTACACACATATCAATGGCATGGTACCACTGTGCAAATAATACATGCATACCAACAACAACACACGACCATGACAAATGCAACAAAAAAAGACACAGCTACAGTGGGCTCATGCACGCAAAGCAAAACAATTATTGACATTGTTAGTTTTCATTTCTATTATGTATGGATATTTGAAATATTTTGTAATAAATATTTGGGTCATTTTATTTTATTTTTGCAATGTGGTTTATTAATAACCAAACTAATTCTTTGTTATATAATTTAGTCTTATGTCCATATTTATTTTAAACGTAATTAATTTTTCGATGGTATGGATGCTTTTAACTACATATGTACATGTAATTGCCATTATCGCTTTTAGCGCTTAGCATTACAAATGTATGTAAACGCAAAGAATATAAAATTCAAATATTAATAAGACGCAGACCACTGTACGAACGAGAGAGCAAGCGAAAGCGAACGAAAGAGCGTTTTGTTGGTGTTGCGTTCGCCTTTGCGCTACGCATACCATACACTCACAAAACCCCCGCACCCCATCAACCAAGCCCGACAGGCCAACGGTCCCGGCTGAGGCCGACAAGCAAAACTAATAATAAAATAAAGCCGATGTCGATTGCGAGTCAGCTCAGGTATGTACATATGTATGTATGTCTGTATGTATGTACGTTAGTGTGTGTGTGCGATATGGTGGTGGTGGTGGCAAATGCGAAACCGAAAAAAGAAGATGAAGTATAGCAAGCAAGCGAGCAGCAGCAATAGCAATAACAACAGCCACGGCGCGACTACATTCGAGTGTACAGACACAGAAAACTGGTCTGTCGCTTTACGGTGAGGGCGGCAGTGGCATAAGCAGCGGTAGCGGGCAGGGTGGTTGACAGCGCGCATACATAGTTATAAGCAAACATACAAACTTACATACAACGGGCGCGAAAGCAAAAGCAAATACAATACACATGCCCGCCAGCTGTGTAGCCTCGTTTTTTTGTTCATCTTTTCTTTTCGTTCATGAACATTTTTTCTTTCGTTCGCACACACCCCCAAAGCGCACACAACAAAACATAGCGAGCAGCGAGTGAGTGGGCTTATTGCTCTGTCACTCGCACTCGCTTACAATGGCATATGATTTGCTATTGGCATCGCATTCATACGACCGTATTTGTTATAGAGAAATGTTGAGCGTGTGTGTCAGAGAAAACTGGTTTTCTTCGTCCAGCTGCCTGCCAACCCTCCTCAGAGGCACAGTCACACACACGTACAAACACACTGGCACACCAACACTCATGCGCGCTACTGCTTCATTTTGTTTCTGGCAGAGTTGCCGTCGTCTGCGCGCGTTTTAGTCTGAAATTTCACTTGGCAGCGTACGGATTGTATTTTCCAACCTCAACAACGCTCGCTCGCGCCGATCGCCCAAAACGCCACTCGAGAGACAACGCGACGCGACGCGCACATGCATACATAAAGCATACCGCAGTTGATTAATATTTCAACGTTCTTGCAACAATTAAACTTTTTTTTTTAATTTGCATTGCATTGTCTTTACGAGTTGTACAACAAACGGAATCCAAAATATTTAAGATACACATGCTGCAAAGTGAAATGTTATGCTGCCGGCGCCGCAGTCGCAGTCGCAGTCGCTGCCAAGGCGCGCAGTGAATTTGTGCCGCCTAACAAAAAATATATGCTGTTAGAGTTGTCGCCGCGTTTTATGTAAGGCCCCCGCGTACCCCCACCCACCCACGCATATCGCGTGTACAGGTGCTTGGCCTATGTTAAAAAATAAAATATAACTGCATTAATTGCAAGTCGTCTTCGACGTCGACGTCGACGCAGCCGCTGCAGCGAGTGGAGTATGTACTAATTATTGCTCTCGTTCACGAAACGCCTCAGTCGCAGTCGCAGTCTCAGACAACGCACACAGATACATACGTACGTACACACACACGCAACACACACACACACACTGAGGCTGACGCTCGGCGAGACATTTTTTGTGTACATTTTTGTATGTTTTCTTCTTCTTGTTGTTGTTGTTCTTTGCAACAAAGTTTTACGTTTACGTTTTTTGCCTGTTTATAAATGTACATTTGTATATGTTTATTGCCTGTACTCGTATATATGTACGTTTGTGTGTTTATGTGTATTTGTTAATGTTAAAGCAACATTAAAAAACAACAAAAAAAAGTAACACTAAAAACAAAATAAAATAATTTATAAAAACACAGCAGCAGCAGCAATATGCTGCCAACAACAATAAATACAATCAGCAGCCGCAACAGCAGAGCAGCCGCAGTCGCCGTCGCAGTAACAGCAAACAACAGTACGCCGCCACCATCGTCGTCGTCGTCGTCGCCGCTGCTGCCGTCGCCGCTGACGTCGCCGCATGCATACTATTAATTTATTATACAAATTGTTTTTATTTTGAATAATGGATCGTCGTGCATTGAAGTTTATGCAAAAAAGGTATTTTTTTGTTTGTTTGTTACGTTGCTTTTAGTTTTTAATTCACATTTGTTTTTGCACTGTTTTGCAGTCGCATATGTGCATATGTATGTGTGTGTGTGTGACCATACATGTGCATACATATGTGTGTATATGTGTGTCAATGCACTCGCGTTTATTATTACTTATTACTAACGTTATTTCTTTTTCTGCCTTTGCTGCACACACGCACGCACGCACACTACCACTCGCTCGCGCTCTCGCTCTTGCGTGTTACTCTTCTTCGTTTACTTCTATATTTGTTATTATTACATCAAAAGCGCGTCTCAGCTCAGCTTCGCTGCCAGTGTGACCCTCCCGGCACCGTGGGAAATATACATATGATGTGCACACATTGATTTTGAACATTCGTTGTATTTTGTTTATGTTATACATACATACATATACATATGTAGAAAGAATTCTATCTGGTTATAGCTGCTTTTTTATATTTTTATTGTTGCTACTTTTGCGCACATGTGTACATATGGATGTGTGTACATATGTATATGTGAATATTACAGCGCTGCCTTTGGCGCGCAGTTCAAATCTGCTGCATTTTCGAACCCAGACAAATATTAGTGCAGTAACTTCTAGTTCAATTAAATGAAAATGTTCACCTTTTAACCTGTTTTACATTTTATATTGTTGTCTTATTAAAAAAGAAACAATTCATATTATGCTTTTAATTACATACAGTATAATTTAAAAGACAATTTATTTGTTTTGTTTTGGAGCTTTAATTCAAATGTATCCTTTGGGCAACTGATTCGTTTCGGCTCAAAACCGATTTGCAGCCTTGCTAAGCAACTGAACGACATGGGTGAACAAGTTCCATGAACAAGTCATAAATGAACAAAAACGACTGTTCAATTGAACTTCTTCCAAACAAGCTATCACAACTCTAACAAATATATGAAACATGCATGTGCACACACATACACATATATATGTACATATATGTGTGTGTGTGTGTTAGTATGTGCGCGCTGACGTTTGACGTCCCATCATAATCGTACTTGTACCTAAAACGCTCTTCATTCAAAGCAAGCAAAAATTACAAATCCCAAAACGGGTTTCCTTCCCCATTTGCTTTGCTGCCTGCATTGTTGATAATACAACGGCAACAACACTGCAGTCGCAGTATCTCAGACACAAACACACACACACACACACACACAAACTTACATACACGCTCCCAGTAAATTTCGCAATGCATGTCATGTGCAAGTGTGTGTGTGTGCCTGTAATTTTGTTGGTGGTTGGATTTTCTTTTACTTTTCGCAGCATTGAAAAGCAAAAGTTCTAAGCCAAAAGTAACATTTTTTGGCGAAACCGAAACTGCAGGCAACAGCAGCAGCGCAGCAGCAGCAGCAGCATAACAGAGGAAAAGGCATTAACAGCAGTCAGTGGAGCGCACTCTCTCTCTCGCTCTTGGTAGAGCGCGCGTGGGCTCTCGCAGTCCGAACGTCGAAGTAAACAAAATATTCAGAGTTGTCATGTTTGCGCAAAACTAATTTCATTCATTTTAGGCATAAAATAATTGACGAAAATTGGCTGCTCTCTTAATGTAAGTGAGAGCTGGTTTTTCGGTTTTTCTTATTTCGAATCGGTGAAAATAAAAAACAGAAAACATTAAGCATGACTAAATAAATAGAATTTTACTACAGTTTCCAAGTATATGTTTCATTTTTTGTATCAATGTTGCATATTGTAAATTTTGAACAATAAGTGTAAGAATAAAAGAAAAACAAAATAAATTAAATTTAACTTTAATCCCCTTATTTTGGCTTAAGAGTAGTGTTTGCATTTTGTTTTACCTAAAATTTGTTGTATTATGCATAAATTGATGCATTTATTTTGCTGTGCGCTGGCAACTCTATACTCACCTACACCAACTATGCTTACGCTCTCATGCATTTGGCACATGTGTATCGCTGTGTGCCCTTGTGGGTGTGTTTGTGAGTTTGAGCTGCGCTCGTCGTGCTATCTCGCTTGCACTTTTGACCATGCGGCAACGCCAACGACAAGGGCGACAGCAATAGCGCGCACTCAATTTATATTTGTATTCGCATTGCACAGAAGCGTATGAATATGTATATGTGTGCATGTTTGAGTACTTTGTGTTGTTGGTGGCTGCGGCTGGCATGCAGAAATGAAACCCGTTCGTATAATCAATATGTAGTCATCTATTTTCGTCTCGTCCCCGTCCCCATCACCCTCCAACACACACACATCGAACAGGTTTAATGCCCCAACAACAACCACCAAACGAAATTTGCACGCATGATTCTCGCAACAATTTGAGTTTCATGTTCTATTTTTTTGTTGTTGAGCATTTACGCCAACGGCCTAGCTGCGCGCGCTCTCCGTCTACTCTTTTACTCCTTCTGTCTCTCTCTCTCTCTCTTGTTTTTATTTCGCGGTCGCTCCCTTTCTTGCGCATGCTCGTTTTGTTGCTTGCGTTGCGTTGACATTGTTATCAATCTTCTTGCAACTCAATTTGGGTAGAAGCGAAAATAAAATTGATGATGGCTGTGTGGCATTGTTGTTGCGACGGTTATCCCCACCACCTAAACATGGCTCACACTCACAAACCACTCAGCCACTCTCACTCTTTCGCTCTCTCATGTACGCGCTCACACACACACATACAAGCAAGCATAAAAACCAGTCTTGAGCTGCAAGTTTTTTTATTCTGCCGCTGAGAAGGATGCTGCTGCTGCGTCTGGCACAACGTCTAGTCGCCAGGTTTTTTTTGCCTTCCTCTTTTTGTTTTTTTTTTGTTGTTGCTACCACCAGCTTTTGCTTGCTCTTTGCTGTGTGCGGCCATTTGGTGGGGGCGTACGACCTTAGCATGCCCAGCAGCAACCCTGCCGCCTGTATGAAACACCCCCCCTACTGACAGATTTCATGGTATGCCAAACCGCCCACTGCGTCAACCTTCTACATACTCCAACTTCACCCGCTTACCGCTCCTCCCCTCTGTGCGCTGTGCTGTCCTGTTGCCAGGGGTAGCCTGCCTCGCATTAATGTTGCACAGTTTTTCCTTGTAGTTTGCCTCATTTTCATTCTTTTTTTATATGCCTCACGGGCATTACGGCGGCTCTGGGCTGGATTAGTTGAGACCGAGAACTAGGAGCTCTTACGAAATTTTAACCACACTTTGCAACTGTCATCATTTATTCTCGATTTTTGGGTCTTTGAACTCGGTCCAGCCACAGTTCGGTACATACATATGTACATACATATACATACATACAGTACATACATATGTATGTACAAATAAAATCTATGAAATTTGAAGGTTATGTCTCGTTTCGCTAAGAATCAGTTCAATTGAACCACTGAAGATCCGTCCTTGAGTTTCTGCGGTAAGTTCTTGGTTTGTTGGAAAAGGGTGAAGTGGAGCGCTTAGAAACAGTTCAATTGAACCACTGAAATTCCGTTCTCAAGTTCATTCGTTAAGATCTTGGTTTGTAGGACAAGGGAGAAGTGAACGACTGAAGTTCCGTTCTCGAGTTCTTTATTTGTAGAAAAGAGGTCAAGCGGTGCAGGCGAAACCCTCACAAAAGTCAAACCAAAACTCAACATTTTAAAATCAAAATATTGAAATATTTTGAAACATTGCATTCATTTAATTGCACTTATTAATCCTATCTTAGCTTAAACCACCTGAAACTTAGGTTATGCTCAGATTTGTATGAGAACTCATTAATACAGTATGCGTTCGATAAGGTGAACTATTGAAAAAAAGGTTTAACATGCCGAAAGTGTTCACTCTAACGATTGTCAAAGTAAATCAGTTTATAAGTTTTTACAACTGGATTATTATTTTAATGTAGAAAAACGTGTTGAAAAAAAATCAATTTGTTTACTCTTACAAATTTTCCATTTAAGTGCTTGTTTACTCTTTTGAGCTTGCTCTGTAAAAGTCACCTAGTTATTAATGAAATTTGAAAATTAAAATATCCAGCATAGCAATTGCTAAAAAAAAGCAAATATTAAGGTTAAAAGTTAAGGAAATTAAACTCCAAAAAAATATATAAGTAAATTATCATTTAGCTCAGTGTTTCCTCAACTTTTTTAGCCGCGACCCGGTATTTTATGGTATCACGACCCACCTAATGAAAAATACCGAACGTGCCCATTTCGAGCGCTATCTATTTAACGAATGGAAGCTGCCCTTATGCCATTATGTTTTACTGCGTTGCCCATCTTGTAGTATTGCAGTCTTTGGTTTATCTGATGTAAAAATATACTATTTAACAATTTGTCTTTCCGAAGAAGAGTTCTTTTTTGTATAGTTTCATGCTAGGTTGCGAAACTTCATATGAGAGCATTGATTTTGCATGTGCCAATTTCAATTGATAAGCTGATTGGGGCTTAAAGCTGCCATTAGATAACTGTAACTTCAACTAAACTGCTTTCTCTGCATCTCGCTCATTCTCTCGCACACTCTCCGTAAGCTCTGAAAGCTTTTTTCCTCGTACCTCGCACCTATGACGCTCCCCTGCTGATTGCATCTCGAACTCCAGCATGTTTAGAATTTACGGCTGACGTCAATTGAAAAAGCGCACTATAAATAAGAATAGTGCGGGGGGTCCTTTTGAAAACTACTGAAAACCACCCGCCACCCGCCACCTGCTGCCACCCACCTACACCACAATTGACGTCTTTCGTTAATGTATAGTGTTGCAAACGGGCATCTAATGAGCCACATTTACGGTTATGTGGGTCATTGCTAGCAGCTGGAAAGCTGGAAGTTCGCAAAGACACTCAAGAACTAACTGCACCCAACTACCATGTATCACTTACCTTCCAGTTAAGATCTGTATAGAAAAAGAACCTAACCAACAATACAGAACTGGTTTTCTTAACTGCGAA